>BLKR01005041.1:0-12500 GCA_011170035.1 Teleogryllus occipitalis
GGAGACGCGCGGCTGTATCGTTAAATACAGCGCGCCCGTATTCGCGACCCCCCTCCTCTAATAACGGAAATCTCCGCGAGGCAGATAGCCGCACTCCGGAGACGGAAGGAGCGAGTCGGGTCGGGCGCAGGCGAGCAGAGAATAGAGATCCGTGTGGAGAGAAAGGAGAAGACGAAGTTGGGGGAGAGCGCGACAGGACGAAATTTCCTGGAAACATCTGGACCCGAAAGACTCTCCTGGTCCGAGATACGGGAGACAATATGGACGCCCCATCGAGGTCATAATGGACGCGGAAGAATAGGTCTGCAGATAAGAGCGAGGGGTGCACTGCAGTTGAATCTCCAGTGTGTGTGTGTGGGGGGGGAGGGATGCTGCAAGAGGATTTCGCGGCGCGTGTCCCCGCCGTCCGTAAACGCGGAAAAGGAGAAGCGATTAAGTTGATTAATGGCGACGTCACCGCGCTCGCGACAGATAAGGCGTCTTGCGTGAAGAGCTGCCTTTGGATTCGTCGCAAAAACCGAACGCACTGGAGGAGGCGGAGATCCCACCGCTGGCTGATGACGGCGATGTGCTCTTATCAATTGGCGCTGCATGGAACTGCTGTCGCTCTCGTCAAAGGGATATTCAGATGCGCTGCCTGTGACCGATAACGCTGTGTGCTCAGAATATTTTTTTGTCACTCGGAATCTCAAGCTATTTGAGGAAGCGTTGTCGAAATAAGAAAATAGATGCAGTAAAAAAGATCTCGGTCCTTAAATATTACCAAGTACTGCAATTCGCAGCCTGTCGGTCTTGTCACTACAGCATGAATGTCCGATGAATATAATTACCGAAACTGCAATTTAAATATACACTCGTTATACTTAACTGCTTTACTATTTGATGTTTAGTATTTGTAATTCTGACTAATTTTTGTATTTTATTTAGCAATTGTCTATATTATTTTACTATTTTTCTCTGAATACTTTTCCACGGCACCGCTTGACCTTTTATTTTCCGCATCTTTCTAGAAACGAAAACTACAATAAATAAAAATCCATATGAGATAATGGCGTCTGGTATTATATCTTTACTGAAAAGTCAATCGATGATTCTGATAAGCTTTTTGAGTTTCTAAGTGAAAAACTTATCTTTTGGAAGAAATCTTCACAAAATTCACAAAACTATCTTTCACGTCAGTTGTCACGACAGAGACGCGCATTTCTTCGCGTCGTATGCCTGTCGGTCCCTGGAGAACGTTGCATTCTATTCATGAGGGGCATCTCCTGAAGATACCCTCAACAACAGGAGAAAGCGTAGATTACCAGTTCACTGCAATGAATGAGAGCATTTTTTGTCACAGTCCGTCAGAGCATGGCGAACTAATGATCCGAATAATTTCGCGATAAGGGGTATAGCAATGCTACACCAGCAAATGTGAGTTCTCTCTTTGCCAAGAGTGTTTATATGGATATTCATGGTACAGTGGCTTTTTAATCTCTTCCTTTTTTAACTGGTAACAACAAAAACGCGGGCGCATGGTGAATTTGAAACATGTGCAATGAAAACTATTCTATTTACCTCAAAACATATTTTATTTCTATTTTAATCGTTTTACCACATAATAAGAAACTTATGAAACAAAGCGAGAATTATTTGTCATGTCGAACTCGGCAAGTCTTCTAACCCAAAAACAAAAAATTAAAAGATATAGATTATTTTTCTATGATCACGTACGTATATAAACATCTTCCTAAACTGTAGTTTACGAACTGAATTGACACCCGTGACCATTTCAGTTTATTTGATCTGCCAAACGGAAGTATTTATTTACCAACAAAAATCCGCTTAGTTCCCGCTAGGCATCCAGCGTTGTAACGGTTACATTTTATCTTCGCAAACATTCGATAAGATGAAGCAATGCCAGCCTTAACATTTACAATGCCTACTTCTATTTTAAGAACGGACAAGGAATATTTTGTAATAAATCCATGCTTGACGTGGTAACGTCCGCAATTGTGAGTCCGTAACTAAAGCATCTTCCCCAGAGGTCCCAGGTTCCAGTACCGACGGTGTTGGTTTTCAATACTAGCAAACTCGCTACGTCTAGGCCGACCATTCCCTGGACGAGAAAACCATAGGCCAGCTGCTCTGCTGCTCGTATTGGTCGTGGTTGGTTTTCTCCGATAAAAATCAAGAGGATGCTGGGGTACAATTACACAATGGGCCGCGTACCACGCGCGATCTTTCCCCACACAGTCCTCATCTTCTCCCTTAGGACCAAGGGAAGTGCCAATTTCCTGTACTGTACTCCCTGCCCTTCCTTGATGATCTAGAAATACTCCAATCATATTACGAGTGCGCGAATGTCAGACCGAGGTCCAAAATGGACCAGAGCCATAGGAAGAAGAAAAAGAAGTACACGTTCGCCAACTTAACAATCAAGAATACGTAAAGATGGACATTGATAGCAATGATATCTAAATCATATAATAAAATATAATAAGAAAAATAAACTGAAAATGGTGAAAAGGGAGTCTTTCTGTACTTTGTACAACAATTGGTTACAAGTTTAAACTTTTTGAAATGTATTATTTTTTAATGTTCCAGTTGTGCCTGAATATGTTGAAAATCTGGCCATGAAACGCTTTGAATTGTTTTTTAAATATATATAGTTTTTCGTTAATATTATTGATTGACTTTGTCTAGAAACAACTTATTTCGTTAAAACGAAAAATACTTGAATAGTTGTAACCAGGAATGAAATAAAAAGGTTTTTGTTACCCAGTGGGTGTTTTTCGGTGTTCTTCGAGTTATTCTGGTTTCTTTCTTTCTTTATTTATTTTGGTTTAGTTCATACAAAATACTGCTTTTTATCGTTCGAACTGTCAAAATGAAATACATTTAGTACATCTAAGTATATACGTTGCGTTCAAGAATCGGGCTCCCTCTCCAATCGATAGATTTCATGTGTGTGATGATAATAGAGTTGTCAATATTAGAAAATGAAGTTTGTATTTTATTATCTGTTTACTTTGTTTTCTACTTCGCTGTATGTATTTCTTTGAATTCGCTCTTATTTGTAAATCAAATACCGTGCTTTACGGTACTGTTTACGATAAATCAGAGTACACATCTAGCAGTCCAAAACTCCCAGGAGTTGCAAAGAATGCCTGATAAAAAAAGTTATCAACAACTTCATGTCCATTTCGCATTGGAACTCGAAACAAATTTCTTGACTTTCACTCATGGACCCTCTTCATCAACTCCACATTACCTACTCATTGTTCATCGAATTACCCGGCTATTTTCCCGGAACGGTTCTGCAACAGCGCCGAATGTTGCATCAATAGAGAGTTTTTGCAAGATAGGAAATCCATTGTCGTAGTACGTAAACATCGTCAATATGAATTAACGTAGCTTCAGAAACATGAGTTTTTGCATATCGTACAATCGAAAACATACGTTGAAACTAGGAACTAATTGGAACTAAATACCTCTAACAGGATCTAAAAGCTTTTATTGAACAGTTGTGTATCTCTGAGTTCATTTTTGCTTTTATAAGCATTACAAGATAGCAAAACGTATGATAGACCCCTATATCAAGTCAAAGGACCCTCAATATATACATAACCTCCAAATCCTTAACAATTATGTTACTTTATTTCTGACATTTGAATTAACTTAAAGAAAATTAGCCATTAAGTTCCTGCCTAATTATATTGGTAATACGGATATTGTATTTTTCATTACATCCATGCCTTTTTGTGTGTTAGTGTTGAATTCGTGTTTAGAGGTGGCGGCGAAAAATACCTAAAGTGTAAGTTACCAACACATTTGACGTAGGCGACAAAACAGGGAGAATGTCGGGACCCGTCATTCGATGCCGACGCATGCGCAATTCTGTTCTCCACAGAATTGTCGTGTTACGTGATTACGTGGGCTTCCGCAGCCGGAGTATGTCTCTTGGCTATCCGGGACAAGCCGCGTCGATCTGCTCGTAGCTGACGTTTCGGCCAACATATTGTGGCCTTCCTCAGCAGTACGCTCTGAGGAAGGCCACAATATGTTGGCCGAAACGTCAGCTACGAGCAGATCGACGCGGCTTGTCCCGGATAGCCAAGAGACATGCCGTGTTACGTCTTTCAAATCAACGACTAGCGAAAACTCTAGTGTTCATCGAATTACCCGGCTATTCTCCCGGATCGGTCCCGCAACAACGCCGAATGTTGCTTCAATAACCCGCGCGCCGCTCCGTAACTTCGGCGGCAGCGAGCGAACAAGCGCGCGGCGGCGGCGGCGACGGCGGCGGCGGCGGCGGCGGCGGCGGCGCGGCGGCGGCGGCGAGGCGCAAGGCGCGCGCAGCGGTGGCCTTCGGGTCCCACGTTCGAGGCCCGGCGGCCACCGGCCCGGCCCGCCGCCGACCCCGTGCTGCCGCGCCACAGCCTGCACCTCCGCCCGCCCCGCGATGCGCCAAGGTGACCGGCGCGGAGGAGGCCCGCCTCCCCGCGCCCCCACCACGCCGCCCGACGCTCCGAAAATCGGCGCACGTTAAGAGAGGTTTTGCGCAGCGAGAAGAACCGTATTGTAGACTTGAGTGGGTGTTTAGAGTTTAAAATGAAGAACAACACAATCCCTTGGACTCCTCTTAACAACGCCGTTAAATACCTAGATCTCCACATGGACACTACACTCAACTGGGAAATACACGTAGATCCCAAAGTCCAACAACCCAAAGCCAAAATAATACAGTTAATACCACTTATAAATAACAGAAAAATGTCATTGAATAACGGCATGACCTTATATAAAACCATCATTAGACCTCTTCCCCTGTACACTTGTCCAATTTGGACAATTGCTGCTATACATAATATCAACAAAATTCAGATTATTCAGAACAACTACCGAAGAACTATCACCCAAGTCGCCTGGTTCATTTCCAATAAGCAATTACACCACGAACTCAGCCTAAATCCCATCGCACATCACATAGCCTTTCTCGCCAATAACTACTTTTCTAACCTACGCCTCATTAATCAAGATAGACACATTAATATAGAAAAATATAATGAAAACCCAATATAATACCAATTATATAACCCAATAAAATAAAAAACATATATCCTATCCATTATTTTCTGAACATTTTTACAAATCTTAGTAATTTTTAGAGGTGCTCTGTGAGTCCCTTAGTCAATTGTAATTTAGATTCAATTTATAAAAATTAGATATAAGTCAACAATACAAATGAAGAGCTTTATGTAAACAGAACTTTGTAAGTCAACCCTATATAAATACATAAATTAAATTAAATAACATTGAGAGGGTTTTTGCACGGCGAGAAGCACAGTATTGTTTGCTTGCGTGGGTGTTTAGAGTTTTCGGGCGCGTTAACTACTTAGGTCATTAGCCCCGTTAGAGAAGTGCGCGTTACAGCAGGGAGGTACTTCCCCCGTTGGGACGTGAGGTACGGAGACGACCTCCACATCTTTTAGCAGGTTCCTCCCGCAAGCATCTCCTCCAGCAGGGCAACGCTCCAGTCGGAAAAATCTCTAAGCTCCGGTCTGCCCTCGAGGCAGAATACTGCATATGTGTGTGTGCAAGAGGAGAGGGGGATACAAAAATAAGAAAGGGAAGATCGCGCGCGGTCCACCGCTCATTTGTTAGGATACTGCTCCAACGATACGAACCAACTTTCGTGTCTCTGCTCATACACGATTTATTAACCATACGATAGAGTTAAATTGCAAAACGATACTCCACAAAAATTATAAGGTGTAATCATGTGATTTGCACAGCGCACAAGTCACGTGATTACAATAGTCGAAGTCTGGTGATCACGATATATGGAATTTGTTTCCGACTGCGGTGGCAGAGGGTGCAACTAACTATACTCCCATGATGCAATTTCATGGGAGTTCAAATCTCACAATTGCGAATCAGTACTAAGAGGCATTATGAGAATTCAGCCTCAGCCGTACACATTCCCGTCACAGCTCGAAAGCACCTCCATTACCACTGTCTTAAAATGAAAACGTGAAAAAACTCTTATAACACTTCTTACTATACGTCACGAAGCTGCCTCCAATGTATCCGAAAGCTGCCTCCAATGACGAAAAACATCGTTGTTCTATACGTTATGCACAAACTCCCAAATGCAGTACAAAACAAAGTCAAAGGAAGTCCACACATACAAACAGAACCGTTCGAAACTGTTTTAACAATTCCGAATTGATTTTTCGAGCTTACCTGGCAGGTAGTATTTGAGGAGCAAAAGATTAAGATGTATTAACTTGAAAACAAAATAGAATGCATATTAAAGCTGTCACGTCACAGGATTTATCATTTTCTGATGTGATTATTATAATGTCTTATTATACAATTAAATTCAACATTTTTCGATTCAGTACATTTTGTATTCGTTCAGAAAGAAATGATTAAGAATTCACTCCAACAATGGAATTGAATTGTGAAGTTAAAACATTTTTAAGTGTTGTTCCTCGTATCTACAATGGCTTCACCAGTATTGACTACAACCAGTACGCCTATATCGTATTATATACGCCTATTCGTAGGAGCAAAAACCAGGTAACACGGAAGTCATTGCAAAATCATGAGTCATAGTAAAAACAAAAAGGATCTAAGAAAGTCAGTTCATCAACATCGTGGTATCTTTTGAGAAAAAGTCTTAATAGACCCTTCACTTTTTTGTAGCGTAGCCACAATACTAACAAAAATGAGGGAAGTGACATTTTCTGTGTATCCGCATGACTACATTTCAGTTAAGCTTTCGCCATTTTCTCCTTCCTGTATTTTTTATTTCTACATCAAATGAGAAGTTGGAATTTACAATCGAGCGAACGGTCCACTGGTTTATCCCCTACTCTGATGAAAGGCCTTGCGAGAGATTTGCATAGCTCTCCTTCCGTAGAATGAACAAAAAAATGTCCTCGACCAGAGTCGAACCAGCAAACCATCTACACAGCTAGAACCGGTACTCGAGACCACCAAGGTCGGAATACAGTACCACATTTGGGTCACCAATTACCATTGCTCATATTGAAAGTGACAACGTTCAACGTAACATCATTCAATGTTTTGAATGATGCAGACAAACCATTGGCGTGGGTAGTCTAAAGTAAAGAGGTGGACAACTACATTTTTGAACCCCCCTAGCCTCTCTTTTTCATTAATTTTATATATTTACACAAGACATTTTACCAGGAAATAAATAAAAAACATTCTACAAGGAGAATGAAATTATAACTTTAATGATGGAAATAGTAAAACAATTTAACTTTTTTTGTTGAACCACTACTGGGTTGCCAGATAGTTCGGAGAGTCTTTTCTCGACGCCGTGTATCATTAATTCCCCAAGTTGCAGCTTACAAAGGGGAAAATAAGAAACCGATCTTATTTACAGAAATAATTCTTTTTAAGTAGGGGTACGGGCCCCCCTTTCGAAAGTTTTACGGGTGGGGGGCTTAGCTCCCCTGCCCACCCACCTCCCGCGCACACGCCTATGAGATGGGTATTTCCATTATGAAAGCACTAACAGTGTCGATTGCAATTATAATTCACACACTTACTTTTCAGAATTCACAAACGAGTACCTAAATCCTGATTAAATTACATTTCAGCAGAAACTAAACATCGCGACATCACTCTTTTGGTTATAGATGGTGAACTCTAGAAATAATGTGAAATAATAGAATCTTAAACTTCAGAATTTCACGATGTATTAAATAAAGTAAGACGATACAACAGTTTCTACGTTGACATGACACTCCTCGTCCCAGTCGCATAACCAACGCATGAGCACCCAACCTGCACAGACGCACGGCAATTTGACCTTGAGAGTCAAAGCACGCAGCCGAGATTCAATGAAATTCCGAAGGAGACTGGAATAACCTAAGAGCTTCGACGAACGGTAGGACTTATGATACACTCCTTATTTTCATCTCTAGTAAAAGTTTCCCTGGCTAATATGGACATTCAGAAGAAAATCATCACAATCTTCGACAATTCTTTAAATTGTAATGAAACTCTTATCTGTCGAGTTGATAGTAGCAACAAACGTACAGAGATATGTATTACTACCATTCGTTTTCGTAAATGAATCTAACAATCGCACATAAAAGCACGACTAATTCGATTACAAGTGAATTACACACATGGTAAATGGTTCAGCATTCTTAAGGATCTTTTAAATCGAAACATTAACTTGTTGACATGTAAACGAAACACAGATTTTCTCTTTAGCATCACTTCCTCAAAGCATCACTTCCTCATCATTGTTTGAATAGTTATCTTCCTTCAAAGGATCGGTCGTCACATTACACAGTGATTTTTACGTAAAGATAGAACAGTTATTTATACAGGGAAACTATAATTGGAAAAGGTGAAGATGAAAACAAAAAGTGTCTCATCTGTTTTGAAGTATATTAACATCTTCCTCTTCACATCTCTAGTCAAATCATTCTGTATTGATAACTTCTGGCGAATTTAAGAAAACAAAACTTCGGCAATGCGATCATTATTTCCCTTTTTATACATCTTCAACTACTTTCCAACAGCTTCGGACTTCCAAACAGCTTTCAAACGTACTCCTCCAGCGTCCACCCACACCGCACACTACACGCGTTGGAAAGTCTCGCGCATCTCAACGCTGCTTAAAAAGCGATTCCACGCTTTCGTACACTCGACGTTGCACGAATGCACACCACCCCACAGCATCCACAAGCGCCTCTTTTCTAAATCAATGAAGCCGCAGCACTCGATTCTCTCTCTCAGTTGTTCTATTCTGCTTCAATCCGTCGGATCCGAGGGCACCTTCGCGACGGCGGCGAAAGGCGGTAAAAAGATTTACCAACAAGGAAAGGAGAACCCGGACGCTAAAAGGCGAAGGGGCACCATTGCGTCATCGGACCGGGCGGAGCGAGACCGCCGCCAGGTGGGCTGGACCACCGCAGCACTTGTTGCAGGCTGCGGGCTCGAATTCGGTCTCCGAGCTCGGCTCCTTCCACACAGGCAACAAGTTCCGTGGGCTGGGAATGGGCTCCGGGAAAGTGCTGCCACTTTTACTGCTAACGGGAACCAACGTGTTTCGTCGCAGTCGCACTTAATGACAGTCGCACACGACAAGGATGACTTCACATGAAAAACGTTAATGTTACCTTTACGCTGACGTGTTGCTTTTTTTAACGTGTTACTGTGCATAGCAAATGCACATGCACACGCTTTGAGAAACATTCGAATGGCGGTTTTGTCGTTTCTCTTTCGATGTGAATGTTTGGTTTGACAGTCATCATCTATCCACAATATCAATTCCAGAAGAAATTCATTAACTACAAGAAGCACCGTCGACGAATCAAAGAAATTCCGGCAACAGAGCACGCAAACAAATACGTCAACACTCACCTGACACGTTGAGCCATCCCTCCACTCTACACGGGTAGATGATCTTGTTGGTGCTCCTGCGGCGAACCATATTGCTGCGCCCGCTGGGGAACTCCATGGCTGCAGGAACAAACCACCACACCACAAGTTCGCGAACGCAGTCACCTCTGCCTCCTCCTCCTCCCCCACAATCACACACTCACACACCGGGCGGGGAGTACACAAACCCCCGACTCCCCTGGTCGAGCACTAGACCAAACTAGAGAGTAGCAGGCACCCGAGAGGACGGTCCTCTTCAGCACCGGCGCACACGCGGCCTCGCACCTGGGCGACCCACGCACCGAGAGACCGCCGTCGCAGCTACCATGCCCGTGCACCACGCGCGTACGCTCGCCTCGCCTCGCACTCGCTCGCTGGCACGCACGCTCCGTCCGCTCTCGGCCGGCGGCAGCGACTGGCGGGCTCGCGCGCCGCCCGCCCGCCCGCCCGCTCGCAGCGCCCCCAACCGGCGGGAGGTCACGTGACCGCAGAGCGCCGCCGCGGCGCGCGCGGGCCCGCCATGTTTGAATGTCGCCCTGGACAGGGCGACACGTAACAAGGTATTTACCCCCGCAACTTTTCTTGAACGATGACTTTGCTCCCCACTCCTTAGAGCAATAAACAGTTGAAGACCACTGATGACAACATTCCAAACATCTTCATTGCCGCGGAAAAAATATATTTACTTCTGAAACCGAGAACTCCTGGTCGTATCTTTCAAAAGAATATCTAAAGAAATGGACAAAGCAGATCCAGATACATCGCAGGAGATTCCTCGAACTCCTGGGAAAATAAGGACTCAATTTATCGAGAAAGTTGCGAAGGCATGACTGATATTCCAGAGATTGCTTCATAAAATCTAGTGGCCGATGTCGTAACTAATACCCCCTCTAACCTCATTTCCCCAAGCCATCGTTCAAGAAAAGTTGCACGATATCAACAGGAAGCACCAGAACAGTGGCGTATCCCAAAATTCGTCTTTTAGTTAAGTGGAGAAATATGTTTGAAAAATTGTACATTTGTACAAGTAAAAAATATTATAAGGATATTTCACGAGGCACAGATATTTCCCGCTGGCCCTTCGCACAATATACAAGGGTGCATTTATACTCATTATTATGTATTGTGCGTCGTTGTGGGCAGACAGGGTCTATACCACGTACATCCAAAGAGAACTGCAAAGGGCTGTGCTGGTATGCATTACCAGGGCGTACCAAACAGCAGCTACAGTTGGCCTCCAAGTTATCTCGGGGCACATGCCCCTTGATCTCATAGCAGCCAGGGCTGCAGGCAGATATAAACTGAGAAAAGGTGACACTGAATTAAAAATTGAAGGCGAGTTGTTTCAAAAGGAGGGGTGCTGTGGTGGACTCACAGTCGAGCTGCTCCGCAGGTGGCAGGCGCGTTGGGACTCTTCGTCTCAGGCGGCGACTGTAAAGCTTTTTCTCCCAAATGTAAAGTCCTATCGCACACATACACATTTTCGTCCTGGGGCACAACTCACGCAGGTGATGACGGAGCATGGACCGTTCAGAGCGAAGCTCTCTCATCTGGGCCTGGTGGATACCTCCTGCTGCATTTGTGGTGAGGAAGGGACCTCGATTCAACTCATCTGTTAATGCCCGCAATGGGCCTCGCGGCGGAGGCTACACTGACACTCTTTCTCGTACGATACAACATAAACACTCCTTCACACTTCTTGAAAATTTAGCCTGCACTACCGTTAACCACAAAAACGCAATAAATTCGATGGCGCGGATGTAAATGTGCAGTGGTTTCGTCAGAAAGTAGATCCTACCCGGGTCCATAGCCCAAGGGATGGTAACGGGCCGCGGGGATCACTCCCAGCGGACCGGCTAAGAGGTGGACTAGGCCAGTTTGTCCTTATATCATTGACTTCCCCATCTAGTATATAGTAGAATGTATGTATGTAGATTAACTTAAAGAGATGTCAAGGTGGGGGAAAGAGGATAGAGGCGACGCCCAGGTGCTTCTGACCCTCACCCAGCCCGGCTGCCGCTAGAATGCCACTTGTATTTTGTGACTGCAAAATAAACAAGTTATATTTCACAAGGCAGCCGGTACTTAGAGTAAAACACTTTGTCTTGGCCGTGATATCTCTCACGTCGTTATAATTTTCATTACACATGTATATCATTCTTTAATTCCTTTGTTAATATAGAAGATTTAAAGTTTCTCTAATGATGGTATTTGAAAATTCTATACTTTTTTAGAATACCTAAACTAAAAATGATACATTTGCGAAAATGTTACAGTTTCACAAGTTGACAGTTGACAGTATTTTCAAAATCGACTGCAATTTTTTCCTGGAAATCTCCATATTGAAAAAGAGTTCAATTTTGTTCGATATTCAAGTACTGTCATTTACGTAAAACCGAAAATCTATTCCCGACTAAAGAGATTAGGAAATTAACTAGTAGTACGAGAAAGTTAGTGTCATTCTGTAGCATCACTAGTTTCACCTGAAATGACATACCATATGTACTTAATACTTTAGGGCTCGGCTGACGCCTTGCTATGTGTGTTCAACTTAATGACGAGACATAAAAACATCCTTCAGTCTGCCCAACGCATCATTTTCAACACATTTGAAGCCAAATTCTTTCTTCTTCTTCTTCTTCCTCTTCTTCTTCTTTATTCTTATTTTTTCTTGTTGACCAGTTTGTTAGGAAAAAATATTTATTTAACTAGTGATGCTGAACAGCACATATTTTCTCGCATTATTTGTAACGGCTCCGCAATATTATTCTACTACTTCATAAACTTGCAAAAGTGTTTTCAACCAGCAATTTTTTCTCGCACCGGGACTCAAGCTCATGTTCATTGAGTTCACTCTCCGTAAGCTTTACCGCTACACCACAGTCACCCTGACTTACTCACTTGGGTCCAGGCTTAAATAAATTGTCTCTCCCATTATTTACAACTCGCAATTTTCGAAAATTCGGAGAGATCAACGAAAATTATCCCTGAATCCTTCTTTTATGCGTCCCTTGTTTTATCCGTAAAACAACAATCTGAAGAAAAAAATTCAAGCAATTTTGGAGAAAATGTTTTTTTTT
>BLKR01005041.1:17500-90700 GCA_011170035.1 Teleogryllus occipitalis
ACAAACAAACAAACAAACAAACAAACAAACAAACAAATAAATAAATAAATAAATAAATAAATAAATAAATAAATAAATAAATAAATAAATAAATAAATAAATAAATAAATAAATGAAAAGTACATTTTGGTGATGCAAATATCCATGCTGCTTTCAGAAATTTTTACAATGTGAAATTATTGCAAATTCATATACTTCATTTATCACGTAAATGCAGTATTACTTTCTGAATATTAAGGAATTCGTCCAGTTCTGGAAAGGATTCCGAAAGGAATTATGTTTATGATAAGAGAAGAGGATATGAGGGTACGAGTACGGTTATTTTTTATAAAAGGTAGTTGTAAGGAGGAAAGTTTCCAATCAACAAACAAAAGGAAATACTCATTTATGAGAAATATTTGCATGACGTTTGATGGTTTATTGTGATCACATCTTCAGACGGAAATTTTAGAAATTTACAATAAACCTCTTTTGAAATTTGAATTATAAAAAGCGGCACAAAGTCATGAATCAACATAGATGCGTTACGTTTATTGTAGATATTCAGATATTATATACAGGTTTATCACTGGTTATATACATATATTATCACAGGTTTACAAAATGAAACTTGTTGTAATCATCAAAAATATACGCATATATTTTTAAACTAGTTTTCAACACAATTTCAGTTGATGTGTCATTTTCTTTTTTTTTTTTTTCAACATATGTTGCGTCAACTAACGACGCAACGCGTCTCCTAACCCTTTCTTGGGTGTTGAGCGCTATTGGAGTAATCCTCCGTTACTTTTTACGTTTTAATCTGGAGTAATCCTCCGTTACTGTATATATATATATATATATATATATATATATATATATATATATATATATATTTCTGTCCGTCACGACTCGTCGCAGTCTGTCGTCAAGAGGACCACCAGGTAGCATCTCCGCGTACGCGCCTCCCATGTCATTACCCAGCGGCCAGAATTGGGAAGGAATAAGGATAGGGGCAGGGTTTAGGACACTTCGCGGGGTTTGGACTAGCCCTTGTGAAGCAGCCAAACTCGTTTTGTTGGAGCAAATTTCACATGAGTTTCGACAGGAGTCGAACCCGGATCTCCTTGGTGGAAGGCAAGCGACTAGGCTCTGTGCCACGAGATGACCACATTCAGATCATTTCATTCAGATTGCGCATTCACCCACCATTTTTCTACAATAGAGAATCCATTTATTACACTAAAAATCAGCCATATTCCTTCCTTATAAATTGTGTTATTAATAACACAAAATTTAATAACACAAAATAACATAAAATTTAAATTTTACGCTAAATTTTACTCAAATGTGGCGAACCTCTACGTTTCTTATCAAGAGCTTCAGGATCTTCTCTGTATAACATCCAGCAAATATCTGCCATTATAGAGTAATTTCATAAACCTTGGTAGCGTTGCTACTTTGTTCCGATGCGTTGGTGAAAACACTCACTTTGTTCATCACTCACAACGTTGAAGTTATCAGGGCATAAATCTAAATGAGAGTATAGAAAGTAACTTAAGCGACATTCTACAGTCAAGTTTTTTAAAAGTTCACAAAATCATCTCTATTCTATTAACAAAATCTGAAGAAATGTTTTTCATTAAAAAATGTTCACACATCCACTGAAACCTAGTCGAAGCATCTTGTTCTTCTAGAGTCATCGTTTGAGACAACCCACCATCCTTTAAAATCTTCCTCTAAAATATTCCTTTAAAATAAAAGAAGATTCCTTCTTTAATTTATGCTGCGCTGATTATTGGAAATTTTCACAGAGATTCAAGAATGCTCCTCAGATTGCCGTACCATCGTCATCACCAAACAATTAATACAAGAGGGGGAAATATCATGTTGGGAACAATTAGAGGAACATGCAGAACACTTGTGTTTTCCAGGCTCATAAGAAAGTCTTCTTATCTGTCTCATCTGTTATGAGAAACGTTAGTGAAAATCAGAGCTTATTTCATCCCCAGCAATTCCTGGGTTTCTAGCCATTTGATCGACTAAATCTACACCAAACTTTGACTGATAACAAAATGTCACACAATCAGGCTTATTGTTTTCGCTATTGCCAACTTGCTCAGCGGGATGTTTGTAACTCAAAATCAGTACAATCTTTCAAGGTTTACTTGGTGTAATGTTAGACTGATGCCTAATAACTACGTTCTTGAAAACTCCCGTATTATAAAGTGCCTTTTTTGAATTCTTTATAAATGTAGGCACTTCTTTTCTAATTTCATTTACTGTTCCGTCAGTACTGGTCAACATTTAGTTTGGTTTGGTTTCTTAACAAAAGTGATAAAGACGTAGAAGAGTTGTTGCATGTGACATTCCTGCCGTTTCTCATGCAAGAATGAACACGTTTCATAACTAGGTGATCCGCCAGACGTTCTTTTCGTGGGTACATCTTTTCCAAGATATAGGAAAGCTTTAATAATGAGCTTGGATTCCTTATCCACGTTCATCTAAAATTTCTGGCCAAAATCCTACCATATTCTCTCGAACACAATTTTGCAGAGGACGACGACCTTCTCTATTGTCATCTGCACCAACGACTCTCCCCTTGGTATCATCAAATGCTTACACTTCTGTTCCCGCAACCAAAAATGGACCCTGTGTGACATCGTACTTCTGTTTTCCAATGTGATGCCGCGAGGATCTTTTCTTGCTGGCTTTTCCTTGTCTCTGTCACTGCCACTCAATGTGACCCCGCCTGGTTTCAAAGCCGCGGAGAGACCTTCGGAATAGAAAGACAAAGAGGAAAAATGAAAACAGTATAACACCTACGTTTTTCAGGATTTCATGAGAGCTTTGACAATCTTAGTACACTCTCTAGGTTGAAGAGGTTGAAGCAGAAGTCGAAATAGTAACATGCGATTCCTCTTCTTCCATTCTTTCTTCACAAAGATACGACTCATCACTAGAAGGCTCTTCGGCAGCTCCACAGTCAGACTCGCTTCCTAGTGACCCTTTCAAATCGTCTTCAGTTATCTCTCGAGACAGACACGATGTCTTGTTATTACAACAGCATACTTGCAACGGTTCGCTAAAAGGAATGACAGCGTGGTTCGATCGGTCGGTTTTGTAACATGCTGATGTCGAGAAACGGAAAGGCGGTGGTTGCCGGAAACAATTACGACATACAAGAAAAGGATATCAACATATAATTATTATTGACACCATAGATGCAATTATCTACGCTGCGTTATCAATAGAGTGAAGTCAAGAATGCATTCACAGCCAACAGAGACGGAAATTTCCACACTGATTATCCAGACGGACAAAAGAAGCGACATATTCACAGTGGGACAAACATGGCGGTTCTAGGTAGAACATGGTTTTCTTCGACACTAAAAACCATTTTGTGTTTTCCTGGAACTTTTTCTGTAAAATGAGGAAAAGTCAGCAACGTACAGTGTTCTCCAATATAATGTTTAATAGATATGAGCAAATGAAAAATGGAATGAGACAAAAATGGCACATCGGCGGGTTTAAGTAAGGCGTAGGTCGCTTTCATTGATATTCATGAGCTAATTGACGATTGATCAACTGAGACGCTGTTATCCAAACAAGATGACGAAGGTTTAAGTGTACTTCAACTGCTAAAATCGTTGGCGCTACGGCTGGAAATGGAACTGGACATGGATGTTGCCATATTTTGTGAACAGTACCACGAAAGCCATATGTCTTTATGGACGGCCGACACCACGCGAAAGGCAGCGATATGAACCTCGGGGAATGTCCGTTTCAGCAGAAAATGACAACACTCGAAGCAGGATACGTGTGGACGAAAATTAAGGGCGTTTTTATATATAGCTGCGAAGCACCACCGAACGCGACTATCTACGAACTCGAATGGTAAGAGATCATGGGACGCAGGCCATTCACAGTCGTCGGTGACTTTAATGCCTGGGCAACTGAAAGTCCAGTCATTAGTTTGCTAAAACATGTTGTGATCTAATTTTGATTTTTTCTCCTGTTGTTGATTTTTATGTGTGCTGAATACGAATCTCAAGTTTGCCAAAAATCCGTTGGAATTCGAATTATAACAAAAAACATGAAAAAATAAAATTTTCATTTTTTTGTCTATATCTAAAAAAATTATCGAATTTTGGTAAAAAATTACTCTTTTCCAAAATATTCTACATAAAGTTTCCTACAATTTAGTTCCTGGTAACTTTTTTCGTTATGTGCACCGTAATTGATAGTTGAACTTCGACAAATGTTTGGCCACTTACCAGTAGTTTGATTACGTATTTGAATGGCCAATCAGAAACCTTCTTGTCTGTCTTCCGTACAACTATCTGCATTGCTAATAATTTTCTGTCTTACATAATTAACTTTTTTATCATGCAGTACTTTTGCGAATAGTTTTAATCTTGAATAACAATATTGCAAATGGATAAAATAAAATATTGTTATTGATATTACAAATAAAACGGCTTGGTTTTTGAAATTGGCGTTGAGAATAGACAAAGAAAGCGTGTTTCACAGTAAGAATTTAGTATCTCAAATTGGCAAACGACAAAATATATTTACGTTGATTTTTAATTAAACATACTCTAAAGTGGTTGAAACTTTATGACCTGTGACTTCTGTGTAAAATACTGTACGACCAACATATTATTGTTTGATCACGGCAAACAAACAAGATATTGTTATTGGGGATGTGTATAAACGTGTCTTCTCGTGAATATTCCATTGCAATACAAGCATAATATCGTAACCACTGAGGAAAAGAATTGTCTAAAATACCGGAGTTTGGAAATCGAGATCAGCCGAATGTGCGACGTATAAACGCAGGCCGTCGCGATAGTTATCACAATTTGGAATTTTTTTTAAACTTTGGAATTTGATCATTCAAAGGTCTGGGAAGTGCAAGACGTTACGTTACAGCATGTTTTGCGGAAATTATTGTAGAAGCACCAATTGTGATTATATTTTCTTCTTAGAAAGCTGGTTCCAATTTAGAAAAGATTTTTTATTTAAGCGACACCCAGCTTTGTTAGTCGTGAATTTAGGGGATAACGATACAAAGAGCGATCAATAATCACAAATAATACCTAATAGGTTCGTAGGTACCTAATAGGCGAGCGAAAAAAGGAAGAGGTCAACGGTGGAGCTTCCCAGCTGAGGGTGGCGAGCCATCGGCTGCCGACGAACGCGTGCGGCACGGCGGGGTGCTCACGGGGAGCGCTTTCCCCTACACGTCCCCTCCCACCTCGCTGTCTGGCAGACGACCCACAGGTCCCTGGCGAATTCGACATGGATGGAGACACCAATGATGGCATGTGTAAACAAAAACAATTACCTAAGGACAGAGCTCAAGAAACAAGAGAAGAAAGAGAGAAGATTTGTAATTCTATAATTGTAGTTGTAGTAGTAAAAAGTCATATTTCATAAAACCTGCGCATTACGGTTTTCGGCATATTTGTAATCAAAATTACATAAGATTAGTAAATTACCTATTTGTCAACCAGAATATTCGCTTTTAAATTACCAACTTCAACATCCAGTAGCAGAGTACCTGGCAGGTGTTTTCAGGGTAATTAATGAACAAATATCAATAACCAAATCCGTGCCGAACAGAGACCGTGTAGCCGGGCAGCTATCGCGCGACATAAATAAAAGTCCAGGAGAGTAAAAGCATGTGTACAAAATCAAGGGAGCGAACTCACAGACCAGATGTAAATCGAATTCCCGAGTCCTATACCGACAAAGGGGGTTAAACATCACAATGCAAAAAAGAGATAAAAACGTTATTATTCATGTTTTTTATACCGCAAATTCCAATGGAAATATTTTTGACACCCTTCAGATTCGTATTCAGCATCCCAAACAACAAAAAAACAAAAACATACTATACCACAAAATGTTTTAGAACAGTCTTTTTGAGCACGTAATGACTGGACTATGATGAGGCAGCCCTGTGAAAAACCGCCGAGTAAGAAAGTGCTGGAAGTCATCTCACTCCTGAATGTGGCCTGGCGAACACTGGAAGTATCAACACATTTCGTGGACGAAATATGGGACCTATTTTAGACAATTTTTGTGTGTACTTCCTTGGTAAGGTCATCGTATGACAGAACAAGGGTGCTATACGCACAGTGACCACCAGACAATACTCTGTGAAGTACAGGAAATTGGTTCAGTGGGAAGATATGAGAAGCGGCGAGATAGAGGGTGGAAAGCGACAGAAATTAATGCAGACGCAATGAGTATCACAACAGCGGAAACTGTTGATCTAACAATCCCTCCCAACAAAAAAAACCTGTAAATAATAGACCATATCGCTAATGCATGCGATGCCTAGAAGAGCAGGGAAGCTCTATCACCGACCAATGTACTATTGGAATGAGTAAATTTCACAGCTAAGGCAGAAATGTCTCCAGGCGAGGAGGCTACACAAACGTGCACGAGAAAGCAAAACCGAGGTTGTCCGGCGCCAACAATACGTACGGCACAAAAGAGAGCATCAAGGATACAAAACGCCAAAACTGGGCCGCGCTGTGCTATAAAGTGAATGACTCTTGGGGAATACCCTACAGAACTGTAATTGGCAAACTAAAGATCCTTCATATGCCCACATACAGCGCATCCACACTTCATAGAATAGTTTCCACGCTTTTCGCACTAGTCCAAGAGCGGTTCCTGGAGCTTGAAGCGAGACCTAGAGAGGATGATTGTGATACACACGATTACGAAGAACTTGAACGCGCTTGTGGGTGGAAAACAAGGCTTCCGATCCAGACGGCATCCCAAACATCGCCTTCAAAGCAGCAACTCGGCCTTGCACCAGTCTTTTTAAAGACGTATACATGGAGCGCCTCCAAGAAGACGAGTTTCTCGAGACATGGAAGATGCAACGGTTGCTACTACTCCCTATGGGAAGATCCAGTAGAAGCAGAATCGTTCTACCGGCCGATGTGCATGATCGACACGGCTGGAGCGATTGACATGCAGTGCAATGGACATGCAATCGTGTGGAACAAGCAATGGAGAGCACAGGAAGGCTTGCGGAAAACCAATACGGGTTTAGAAACGCGAGATCTACAAAAGATGCGGCTCAGCATGTGGTTGACATAACTCGGAAGGCAATACAAGGCAAGACATGGAGATGAGATAGGAAAAAGTACTGCCCATTTGTCACCCTAGAAGAACGCCTTCAACTCTCTGGGATGGAATTCCATTCTAAGAGCTCTGCAGCATATGAGAGTGCCACAGTATCTCCTTAGGATCGTCAGTTACTTCACCGGAAGAACGCTGTTGCATCGCTTGGAGGATGGTCAACAGACGAAGTTACCGGAGGCGTTCCACAGGGCTCCGTCTTGTGCCCATACTGTGGAACATAATGTCCGGCAGCGTTCTCAGAATAGATATACCACAAGGTGCCGAGACCATCGGTGTCGCGGACGTGGCACTCACTATAGTGGCCAAACGTGTAGAGGAAATGGTTGAAATCACCAATGAAACTATATCCTTAATCCGCCGATATTGGATTGCAATTAGCGGACCACAAAACTGAGACAATTATCGTAACGAGTGGTGAGAGTAACGAGGAAGGTGAGAGATCCCATTACCATTCAAGTGAGAGACAAACACATCTACTCAGGTTCTATCTAAAGTACATAGGAATTATGATTGATCCGAGGTTACGGTTTAGCGATCGCCAACAGTACATCAGTTATAAAGCGGCAAAAGCAACGATAGCCTTGTCGAGAGTAGTGGTGAATGTTGGAGAACCGAGACAGGAGCAGAAACCACCACTGTCAAATATCACCACTTCGATCCTGCTATATGGGGCTCCTGTATGTGCAGCAGCAATAAATACGACTTGGAACAGGCAGAATATAGCCTCTGTGTTCCGAAGATACGCACTTAGGGTGGTTCGCGCTTACCGCATGGTCTGATAATGCAGTGTATGTAGTGACAGGCATACCTTCAATCGAGCTCCTAGTGGCAGAACCGCACAGGATCTACCAACGCGGCAGACAAAACAAGTGACAGACTGGAATTACACGCGGTCGTTCCGGACACGTAAAATTGAAGCTCGAAATGTGATAATTAAACTTTTTTATATACTAATTTTGAAATGATCTCGACATTAATTAAAGAGGAAGTTATCTTAGTTTAAGAAGAATGAATGTTTTATTTCAATTTTACGTTACTGATTAGACGACGTGAGTATAATATATTAAAAGCTATGCAACGCACTGAACTTGAAATATGTGATACTAACACAAGGCTTTTTTTTACAGCTTATATTTCTATTATTTCTATTGTTTCGTCTATTGTTACTATTCGTTATTCACACGTTATCCAACTTGGAAAGTATTGAATTATTTGCGACAACCACTGAGCGATAAAAGGCGTTCACCGGGCGAATGAAGGCATGGGCGTGCATGGTTTATAAGCAGGAGCTTTGTGAACGGGACAGCGATCTCGCCCGTCGACTAGGCCGTTCGCCACGCAGCTGAAGAACAGACATTGAGGGATGGTAGCGTGAGTCGTTGAAATGCCAGCAAATACCTGTATTCGTCTGTTTCTTCTTCTAGCTAAATTCGTAGAAATACTAAAAGGTTTAAACGCAAGGTTATAATACCACTTCGTTACTTTTATAACAAGTTCAGGTACGCAAAGTCAAGGTCGTACCGCCAGAGAGCATATTAGGAAACCGAGGAACTCATTAGCTGGTGTTATAAGTTATAAAGAATAACTAAACTTTTGTAAATAAAGTGTGAACAGGGAAATAACGAAACGTGAACAGATACTACTTCAATTATATTTATTTCATTCATGAACTTCTGAATATTTGAAAACTGTTTTGTAACTAAGGAAGTTAATATTTTTTGGGTCAAACTAATATGCAAGATTATTTCTATTTCAAGATAAGGCATAAACAAACTCCTATTCAACTAAAGCAAGTGACTTTTGTGTATCTGTAAATTGTTTTTTTTTACTTAGATTTGTGTCTATTCTTATTGTTCTCAAAGTCATGAACTGAGTTTTTTCTGGAATTTTTTAAAATAATAATCCTTTAATGCGTGTTTGTTATATTGTTTGCTGTGCATGGTCTTTTATTTTTCAGTAATTTCTTATATTCATACCAAATTTGTGTCAGTTTCCAAACCTATGAGCGTAATTTGTGTCTTTTTTCTGGTATTTATAACCCACCTGTCCACCCCCTGTAATGTTAAACAACGTTACCCAGTGTTAAATCACTGGTCGTTTTCCAAGTCTTTATAAAGTTTCCTGTCCTGCTATTCCCACAGTTGTAATACAACACCTGCTAACCGTCCCCGTGGCCGATGAGTCACTCCTCGTTGGAGGGGCCTGCGCTCTCCCTAATACTCCCCCTCCTTTCCACATTACGAAAAAAAACAGCTTTATTTCTTCGCCGTGTTTTATCACTCACCGTATTTTATCACTCACCGTGTGTATCACTCACCGTGTGTATCACTCACCGTGTGTATCACTCACCGTGTGTATCACTCACATGGCACATCTCCCCACAGAATGTCACATACATAATTAGAATCACACTGTTTTATAGAGTTAAAAAGTCGCAAATAAAGTGATTAATATAGAAATAAATCACTTATTATACATCCAGGTCAACTGTAAATGTTTGATCGTTTCTCCAGCCCAACGACCTGCAACTTGGTGTAGTTTACCATATATAATCTCACATTAACAAAATTGCACGTTCATAATACCTTGCGAGCGGCGTTTTCACAAGCCCAAACTTTCATTGTTCACTGGAGGCCGTTGCGATCGTGACAGCAATTGGATACCCCCGAGAATGATGTCGGCGTACGAAGTATTCCAATTCTTGTTAATAATCGTGTCAGATATGTCACGCACTTGTTATTATTGCCGCCATTATCACTTACTACAGAGCACAAAATAGAATTTTATAGAGCCTTACTTACTATCCTTTCGCTCGTCGCTACCAGGATGCCTGCCCTCTACCAACGACCGCCTGGCACTGGCCTGAACGCGCATTTCCGCCGGCGTGCTGCGGTCGCGACCGCCAACCATCGATCTCGCATCGCAGAGGATCGACGCACATTCAGGCACGCACAGCCACCGCGCGTTATTTAAATCTTTCTTTTCGTTCTTTGTTACTTTCTCTCTACGGAGTGGAGACAAAGTGATGTTGCGAGAAAAAAATGGCCAATTTTTGGCAGAAAAACTTATTACAGGGCCTCGGTAACAAAAAAGTGGATAAATCCAGTTGGTAAATTTAAAAAACATCCTCTAACACGTGGTGTAGCCAGAATCCATGTTCTGTGGGTCCTTGATACTGCGAATGACGGCAAAACGTCTTTCTGTCTGTCCGTGAACAGTGATTTTCTCAAAAATTGATATTCCCCAACAAGCGCCACAAGTGAACTCTAATAAAGCCCACTGAAAGTGAAATGCTTCAATGCAAACTACGTTAATGAGTATCAAAGTACTCATGTAAAGCTATTAATTATCTATTTCAATTAGTTCTCAGAATAATTTAAATTAAATATTAAGTTAATATAAGTTTATCATCCAAGTAAATTCAAGTGTTGTGTTTAATGTATTTTCCAATTAATACAATTTATATCATTCATGCTCCTTCAAAGGTTATGATTCATATGTTTTGTGTCCATTCAAGTGCTTCAGGGTTATAATTTATTATTGCAACTATAATTGCAATGATAAATTATAAGGGTCATGCTTTCTCATTGCAACTACAGTGTGCAATGCATGAAATCTCAACACCCTAAATATAATAAATTCTTCTCATTTAATGCACCAGCCACCTACATTTCAGGGTTGCTTAATGAAGCTGTCAAGTTGCTTGCATTCGTCAGTTCTCTACAACGCAGACCCCAAGATTGGGGAAAATTGAAGAGTGCTGCAGGTTGGGACGATGGTCCGACCACATCCCCTGCATGAGGGCGAAATTCCTGTCTTGTGTTTGACCCCTCTGCTTCGCTCTCACAATGACTAATGAAGTTCACCATAAAATAGCTGTTTCTCAATAAATGTATTGTAACATATTTATTTCTGTGCAACAGTTTTTTTTAATTCTACGAATTAAGAAGACTAGTTGACGGCATCTTATGAGACGAACGCATCTGATTGTACTCTTTTTTTGATTGATTGATTTTTTCGTGTTTCCGGGCGCGTCAACTACATTGGTCATTAGTCCCGTTAGTGTAGTGCATGTTTTTTCTCGGGAGATGGCGGTGATCTTCCTCCGCTGGATAGCGAGATCCGGCGCCGACCTACCGTCCGCTAGTGGGGTTTCCCTCTAACCAGGACTCTCCCACCAGGGGGGCACCGCCCCAGCCGGAACAAGCTCTAAGCACTCGACCGGTCTCCCGCAATATGTGGTAGTGTACTGCATGTTAGTGTAAGTGTGTGTGTAAAGGGAGAGTATAGGACAAGGAACAGGTAGGAAAGACCGCGCGCGATCCGTGGCCCGTTTGTTAGGGTACGGCTCCGGCATTCGCCTGGTGTTGATCGAAGAAACTACGGAAAACTACCGATCAGAGCTGCCGGCCGCTAGAATTCTCCTCCAGACAGCTACTGAATTCGACCTAGCTGAAAAGCTAATGGCGAAAATCCTGCCGCCGTCAGGACTCGAAACTAGGACCTCCCGGTTAGAGGCGCTGCAGAGACATAAGTTGATGCACTGAGCTACCGCCACCGGTCGGTTGTACTCTTGAATTTTTGTGATTTATCTAATAATTTTAGCAATTGTACTGTATTTGGTGAGTTTAAGTGCTTTTATTACTTGTCGCAGGTTAGCTGAAAATATAATTTAGACTTGTTTTTTTACGATAACCAAGACGTATTAACAGATAACGGATTTAAACGGATACTGAAACCTTAACGAACTTCAGATTTACGAGTTGGTAATAAGTGTTAAAACCTATAAACAGTTCTTTTTATTTTCGATATTATTTCACTGTGACAATTTAACCACTGTATTTCTGTGACGAGCGACGATTCCGTTGTCTTGAACGTTACGAGGACGGTGTATCGAATAGCTTTGAATTTGTGTTTAAAAATTAACTCCATTTCTAAGAAAATTTTTGAATTAATATATTTTTTCTATTTACGGTAAAGTATAGTCTACTGGTTGTATTAAACAGTTGCAGCTTACATTGACGAAAATGTAGGTAATCACATTGCCAAATTTCGTAAGTAATATTTTCAATAGATTTTGTTGATAGCATACCTTCTCATTCTTGTATTGAATCCTACTTTTTAATTTATCGAATACATCAATCTTTAAAATCAATCTTTTAAAATATTAAGCAACTCCGCCTGCGGTGGGCGCTGAGTGCATCGAGTAGCTCAGTAGCTGCCGTTGCCGGACAGAAACCCGGGTAAAGGAGAAGTGTTGGAGCAATGGGCCTGCAACCCATTCTCTGTAGAAACTCTCTGAGGTGCATTCTCTCCAATACAATAGCCGGACAGTCAACCGGAGACATCTTTGGCTACGGAAAAGGACAATCTCCATTGGTACATAGAATGTGCAAGGTTTGAGACCGAAACAGACTGTTGTGTCAGAAATAGATCAATTGAAACTGGATATTGTATTCCTATTGGAAAGTAAAAAGAAAGGGTACGGAGAAGTACTAGGCAACTACTATCACATTTGGAGTGGATTACCAAAATCACAACATGAAAAATCCGGCGTCTTGATACTTATTAATAATAAATACAGAAAACATGTTACAAATTTTGATCAAATAAATGAAAGATTGATCAAAGTCGAACTAAATATTCAGAACCAAAGTACAACTATCATTGGAGTATATGGTGCTAATGACAACGCTTTAAGTGAAGTAAAAGAGGCTTTCTTTAGGGAGCTAGGTGATATTATAGAACTGAGCAAGCAAGTTGAATTAGTTGTCACTGGAGATATGAATTGTAGAGTTGGTCACCACGAAAAAGAGGTAGTTGGCCTTTTGGAGAAGATGTGGTAAACAACAATGTCAACAGATGTATTGATCTATGTAGGGAGCAAAAATTCTATGTTCCAACATAAAGGTATATATAGATATACGTGGGAAGATCCCACAAGACAACGTAAATCAATTACAGATTTAATGAAGAGGATAATACAAACAATATTAAAGGATGTGCGGGTTTGTAGACAACCTGAATGTGCCAACAACCATCGCATGGTAGTGGGTTGTAGTAGTGGATGGTGGGTATGTTTTACGAATATAAAGAAAACCGCTTCAAAAATAGACAATGAGCTTATAGAGAACAAGGAATCGATATTCATGACTGACCTCTTGAATCAGTATAGAGTTAAAATGCTCTACCATAATAGACTGAGAAACATCATAACTAAATTTGGAAAAGGAGGACAATCCTACAGAAATGAACGAACACTTGAAGGAGAGTATTTTGGAAGCAGCTAAGAAAGTCCTTAGGGAAGAAGAAAGAAAAAGAAATACACCGAAAAGTTTTCTGAAAATGTAGAAGAAATGATTCAAGGGAAAAAATGCATATATGAAATGGTTAAATGATAAAACACCAGAGTCAAGAGAGAAATATGTTCTGATTCGACAAAAAGTTAAAACAGGTGTAAAAACGAAAAAAATGAACATTGCGACAGGTTATCGATAGAACTGTAGGATAAAATAAATCATCTGAAGACTGGAAAGTTATAAATAAAATTAGAAGAAATAATGTGTGTAAAATCATAGTACAAAAAGTCTCCTCTCAAAAATGGATACACCACTAGTCAATGCTTCTACAAGAAAGTAGACCAGAATGTGAAGGAGAAGAAGAAATTAGAGAAGTTGAGGAAAACAATTTTGAAATAACTGAGGATGATGCTAAGAAGACACTATTCAAAGTAAAAACCAATAAAGCCTCAGGACCGGGAAATACAAGAATGGAGCTAATAAAAATATGGCGGAGATGTGGTTGTGAACTACCTAAAGACAATGTTCAATAAGATAGAAGTAGGAGAGGATCCAACTGTAGAATGGAACATAAACTACATCTCTTCAATATTTGGGAATAAGTGTCATACCGTCAACAACAAGATTTTTTCTAGTATTCTGAGTAAAAAAAAATTGAAGAAGATAACCCTGTATTGAATGAAGAGCAGAGTGATTTTAGACGACGACGATCATGCCTAGATAACATCCACTGTATCAGACACGTTATAGAGAAACATAAAAGAAGAAATATGAATACTTTTGTAACCTTTATAGATCTCCAGAAAGCATATGACAGTGTCCCAAGAAAGAAGATATTGGAATCAATCTGAAGGGTTGATATAAAAGAAAAATGAATTAACCTGGCTCAAAAACTTTACAAAAACACCGAAGCGCAAATTAAAATTGGAGATAAGTTAACGAGAAGCTTTCTAAAACAAGGATGTGTGTTATCTCCCATTTTGTTCAATATCTACCTAGAACAAGCCCTCCATAACTGATACAGCAAATGTTCAGGCATGGGAATAAAAATTGGAGACGACACCTTTCACTCCCTTCTATTTGCTGACGATCAGGTAATCTTTGCCCAAGATGAAGAGGATATGGTGTACAAGCAAAGGAAGCTAATAGAAGAATATAATAAATGGGGATTGGAAATAAAATCACGTGACTACAGAACGGGCACTTCGTTTGAAAAGCCAGACCAGACGCTGGCCGCCATGTTGCATGGAGCGCGAGAAGTGTTGAAACATTTTGAAAGTGGTAGAAAGTTTTCAATAGTAACCAACCAAAACTAATGCGAGGGTGTACAAGAGGCAATATTTAAAAGAAATGCTTCATAAATCTGTTTCAATGTCTTGCAACGAGGTGAGAATTTTGGTACCTGGCTGGATTTAAAATTCCCGCTAATATTGTGACGGTAAGTGGTGTCTGCAGCTCGTTGGTTGGAGTCTGATACGATGTGCAAGAGCCCCCTCCTGGGTAAAATAAAGAAAACAGATCGATATATCGAAGTTTAATATTATATTTCATGACCAACAAGTCCATTCTTATTAAATAATTAGAATCCAAAATCTATTCGTCAAGCAAAAAGCGACTTCCAGGTAAGTTTTTGTTACACATGTATTTGAATATTAATATAAGTTACTATCAATCTTGTATTATTCATTTACATTTTGTTACTAAGACTATAAAGATGGGAAAAAAATAAGGGGAAAACAATTTTTTTTCCTTCAGAAGTGGGATAAACCAAGAGTGAAGAGATGGCAGATCCCACACCCGAAGAAAAAGATTTAGTAAATGATGCATTTGTTACTCTACTCAAATTATACGAAAACATGAGAATATATCCGGTTAATGAAGATGTTAATGAAAAGATAATAGAACATTCTTTCGAATATCTTGAAGCAGTGAAAACGATGATGTCCAAACTTGAGAACTTAAAAGGTATGTGTTTACCTTTTCAAATTCTGTCTATAAAATTGTTTTCCTTTTTACAGTGCGTCTGATTTTTATTGCAGGGGAGGATTCTTTTCCTGAAGCTGATACTATTAAACTGCACATTGAGAATATTGAGATAAAACTGAAGCTAATTCAAGATACTTTGAAGAAAAATTAATTGAAAATCTGTACAAAAATGTTTGTTTTCCTGTGATACCATGTCTTTCTGGCTAATCTTTTTCATTTCTCGCTTTTGTATGTGTCAGTTTTGTTAATTCCAGTGAAATAAAGATCAGGAATTTTTGTACCTCATATTTGTAGTTTTCTTGGGATATATTTTTTCCTGAAATTCATTTAATGTATTTCTGTTGTGAAGAATATTATTATTATTATTATTATTATTATTATTATTATTATTGTTATTATTATTATTATTATTATTATTATTATTATTATTATTATAGAATGGTTGAAAACAATTGACCATGATGATTTTTGATTTTCACATTTGTCTTCACTGTACATTAGTGAATTGCTCATTCAGATCTTTTTTACAACTCAAATTTATTTTTTTGTTATTGAAAAGTTTTCAATGACGTTAAAATATAAACCTCTGAATGAGTAAAAAAATGTTTAATGAAAATGTTTTATAATATTGTGCTAATTCAATAAGTGATTCACTAAAAGTATTATATTCACAAATCTCTTTTGAGTCGCGCTCAGTATTTCTTAATAATGCATTTTCTAAAATAAAAACTAGATATTTGTAATGTAATTAATACTTAAAGGTAATTAACAATAATTATCTTCCTATGTAGTGTGAGGTATTTCAAGGTTTTATATTTGAAGATAAATATTTTATTTTAAATAAAAATGAATAAGTTATGAAATGGTAAAATATCTATTTTTTGTATTACTTCACTCGTCACATCCTCTTCAATTTGATAATAATATTGTGCATTCTTCAAGAACTGGGCTACGGTGACTTACGGTGCTCACGAATTTAGAACGTACTACATAATATAAGATTTATACTTGGGTTTTTCTAGCGTTGCGGCTGAAGGTAGTATCTTCTAGATGGAATTCGGCTCGACTTATTCCGTCTTTCTTGGTCCTGCCGCAAGATGTCGCATGATCGCGACCGCATCAAGCAGTGTTGCATACCTTGGAGATACTACCCCCAACAATCACGTTAGAAAAAAACAAGTATAGCGAGATTACCATTAATTATTTGTGACCAATATTCTCTATGCATTGGCCCAGTTTCAGTTTTCCCGACATTTTTAATGTCTATATCTTTTAAAATACTCTTTCATACATTTGGAAACGTCATCCCGATATAACATATTTTATCTTATTTACAGATTACTTGCAGGAAATTACTACTTATTCTTATAAATATCAAGAAAGATATTACATCTTTTCATCTTACAAATTAACACACGAGAATATGCCCTAGAAAAAATTTGAAACAATTCTTATATAGGGAAGTTAAAGATATTTATGCAATACTAGAACGCTTGACACACTCATTTTAACAGCTTTGTTGTAAAGCTCTTTCTTTCGAAAAAGTAGCATTAGGACACTACGATCTCGTAACTTTTACTGTATTTATTAAGATAATACGTGGATTTTTCGAAAATTTGCACCGAACTTTAAACTTTTGTTGCTAAGTACCCTTGGATCTACTTTGGCTGGTAGAGCTCTCTATCTTCAAGTCAAATAAAAGTCACAAAATGACATACAAGAGTGTAATGATTCAATCTAGCATACACTAACAAAAAACTGTCAAAGAATTGATTCAAAAACAAGTAAATGGAAAATAAGCTTTTGGCCATGATAGAAATAGAGCAATAGACATAGTAAATAACACACAAATTTTTTGTGAACTGGGAACGGCTAAAAAATAATGTATTCGAGCTTTTGATTTCCCGGTAGAACAAAAAATATTCGTTAGTTAAGACCAAGTTACGAAGAAGGAGCATCTAAGGGCATATCAAACTAATGGGTGATTTCAATTTTACCCGCAATTGAAAAAAACCTTGAAAAGTATATTATTAAAAAATTAGACAATCACTTGTCTAAAAAGTATTTTGTTAACCCGCTCCAAAATGTCTTTCAGAAAGGAAAAAGTTCTGAAACTCTGCTTAATTAACTCAAAATTAAAGTAGTATATGACTTAGTGTAGGGATAACAGAATTTTGAAAACGTACACAGAATTCACTTCTCCCCATAGCACATCATACACAGTTTTAACTGTTTTTTGACGTAAAATAAACAAATAAATAAGTGTAACGAAACTCTTAATGAAGAATTTAGAAGCTGATTTATTGTTAGTGATACAGGGCGCGTCAACTACTGAAGTCGTTAGTCCCGTAAGAGTTGTGCATGTTTCTTCATTGGGAGGTGGCGGTAATCTTCCCCTACAAGGTGGCGAGATACGGGGCCGTCCTACCGTCGGCTAGCGGGGTTTTCCACAACCAGGTATCTCCCACCAGCGAGGCACCACCCTAGCCGAGACAAGTTCCTAGTCTCCGACCGGTCTCCGGCATGTCTGGTAGTGTAGTGCATCTTAGTGTAAGTGTGTGTGTAAGGGGAGGATAGGACAAAGAAGAGGAAGGAAAGATTGCGCGCTCTCAGTGGACCGTTTGTTAGGGTACTGCTCCGGCATTCCCCTGGAGTTGATCGGAGAAACCACGGAAAACTATCAGAGCAGCAGACCGCTAGAATTCTCCTCCAGACAGCAACTGAATTCGACCTAGCTGAAAAGCTAGTGTCGAAAATTCTGCCGCCGATGGGACTCGAATGTAGGATCTGCCGGTCAGAAGCACTGCAGTGACATCAGTTAATGCACTGAGCCATCGCTCCCGGTCTATTCAAAAGCCTTTGACAAAATAAGTCATAGTGAATTAACAAAAAAGCTAAGGAAAATAAGAGTTAAAGGATGTTACATTAAGTTATTAGATAAATATAAAATTTGTTGTGACTGAACAATTTCAAAAGTGACTCTCTGATTATAGATCATAGTGTCCCGCAAAAACCAGCTTTGGACAACTCTTGTACATTATCAATGTAAATCAAATACATCAAGTAAATTCTTAAATTGTGACGCCTCACTCAGAAGGCCCCTCCTCCATGATTTAGATAAAAGCATTCTGTTTGCGCCAACCGACGAGGTTTATTTCAATCTGACAAACGCCATCTTACAAGATTGTCATCTGGTTATGCTCCTTACATTTTAGTCACTTTTCTATTTCTAGTAATTTTAATGTAATTGGTTGTTTAATTGCTTTACTTTGCTTATACACGTAAAGTGCGAAAAACGACAGTTCTCTGTATAAAAATCTGGTTTTTAGTTGCTTACGTGACTGTATTGGATGTGCTCCAATATTTGACTAATTTTCACTACTTTTCTACATCTAACAGGTACTTTTTGCTGTTAAACTGTTTTGGTGCTAAACTGTTTTCTGGTTACAGATAAGCTGAAAGAGATTTATATTGTCCGAAGCAGTGGAAAAGAACTAAAAGAAATATTTGGTTTAAAAGGTGGCGTAACGGACAAAGGTGTATTTAAACGAGTTTGAAGACTTCCAATACTTATTTGCTCTATAAATTAATTTAATTTGCATAAAGTTTTAAATTCTTAGTAAAAGTGTTGTGATAATTGTGAAAAACATCGTAATTTAAAATTTATCTATGACAGTAACGGATAAACTTAAACTTTGTGTTTCAAATTGTCGAATTAAAAAGAGTGGTGAATTTCGTGGGCTTTCAATAGGTAAAGTATAGGAATCTACACTTTGATATTTCTCGCGCCCGTTTTCTTGAGCCTCGGAATACCTACCCCCACCCCTTTACTAAAATTAGTTTAATTAAGAATAAATGATAGCAACGAGAGTTATAGACAGAATATAACCAGAAATATTCGCTGCTGTATAATGGAAAATATTTTGCATCGAAAAGGAGCTACAAATTTGATGTAATATTCCTTTTGCCAAAATAACAGAACTCCCCGCACCTCTCACAACTAGCGAAACGATGCCTCAAGAAAACGTGCGCGGATAAACACATTCGTGACGTGGCTACTACTCGCTATACACTTTCTACTTCGTACACTCTCATAGCCGACCTTCTGAAAGCCTTCAAACATATAAACAATAATTTAGATTAACATATCCGAAAGCTTGAAGAGGTCGTTCAAAACACAGACGGTTGGACAACAATAGGCAACACCGTAAAAAACTTCCAACCGTCCATCCGCGAAAGCAAAAACATAATCACCACTACCAGTCACGACACAAAACAGATTTTCTGTATTAGATAATGACCATGAGTTTCCTTGTCTTCCCAATCCTCACTACCCCCTCCCATCATCGACACATCCACCCACAAATCAACTCAAACAGACTAGCAAGCGCAAAGAAATAAAGACACGTAGAGTTGCGCAACCAGGCCCACAAGTAAACAAGGACATTCCCAATGAGCCCATCATAAAGGTACTCATTTTAGCAGATAGCCATGAACGACAAATCTCCTCCCTGGTCAGTGAGGAACTCCCATCCAATTTCTCTGTTACGGGTATATTTAAACCTAACGGGAGATTTGCCGACGTGACCAGTGAGTTGGACACTCACACAAAAACTCTCGCTAAAGGGGATACAGTCATTATCATAGGAGGGCAGAATGACATCAATTTGGGTGGTCACTTTACACCTGAACAACATGTTGACAAACTACAACGTGCCGCCCAAAACACGAACATTGTAGTCTCGACTGGGCAAAGAAATTAGACACGCAAACAACCAATTAAAACTGCATCTGAGAAGCACTCGTGTTAAATTATTTGAGCTTTTAAATTATGACTTCACCCGGCATGGTCTTCACTTGAACCTTGTTGGAAAACGCACTCGGTAGCGAGCTTGCAAAACACATCCTTACACAACTTCCGGGTTGCCCGTCGGCCGCGGCATCGCGCGCGCGGCCGCCCGCCGAATTCCCACCTCCCCGGCGGAGTGACCCACACCACGAACTGGGACCGGGAGCGGTAGCTCAGTGCATCAACTGACGTCACTGCAGCGCCTCTGACCGAGAGGTCCTAGGTTCGAGTCCTGATGGTGGCAGGATTTTCGACACTAGCTTTTCAGCTAGGTCGAATTCAGTCGCTGTCTTGAGGCGGATTCTAGCGGCCGGCTGCTCTGATCGGTAGTCTTCCGTGGTTTCTCCGATCAACACCAGGCGAATGCCGGAGCAGTACCCTACCAAACGGGCCACGGACCGCGCACGATCTGTCCTTCCTCTTCCTTGTCCTATCCTCTCCCCTTTCACACACACTTACACTAACATGCACTACACTACCACATATTCCGGGAGACCGGTCGGGAGCTTCGAGCTTGTCCCGGCTGGGGCGGTATCCCGCTGGAGGGAGAGTCCTGGTTAGGGGGAAACCCCACTAGCCGACGGTAGGTCGGCGCCGGATCTCGCCATCCAGCGGGGGAAGGTCACCACCATCTCCCGAGAAAAGATATGCATTACACTAACGGGACTAATGACCGAAGCAGTTGACGCGCCCGGAAACACGAGTCAATCAATCAAATCAAAAACGAACAGGGAACTATATGTTTATGTTCGGTCGCCAGGTCCCCATACTGTCGCCACCCCCGCCTCAAAACTAGCAGGCACCTAATGGGGAGTCGCAGACGAATGCTCAAGAAGAGCTTTATATTGCATCAGGAGAGCGGGATCTGTACGGGTATGAGAGAGAATATCCAAACACAGAGAAATCAACGAAACTTTCCTCGTTTATTCAAGCATCAAATGAGAATACATTTTTCACAAACCAAAAAATGTGCATTTGCATATGTTCGCCTCATTGGGCGACTATTTCCTAAACTGAAATGCAATCTCAAATAAATACTGACTTTGAAAACGAATACTTTCATCAAATTTACTCCATGCACGATTAATACCTGTAATATTTGCGTTAATTTTACTTTGCATTACCTCATATCAAAGCTAAGAACATACAACAGTTGCTTGCATTCTATGAAATGAAGGGAATGAGTCATTCCCCTAAGCAAAGCAGAGAAAAAATCCTCTCTATATTTAAAATATTCGTTGCTTATGACCAGAGCAAAACGTTTTCAAAACGGTGTGTAGTTTCATCTCGTGACGTCAGCGAAGTTTCGTTCTTGGAGGGGGGCAGGCGTACGACTTCGTCATGTGTCGGGGCAAGTCGGTTTCGGTTCGTGAGTGCGCGAGAATTAATTTTCTAATACGTTCCGTTGTGATCGGCTGGTAGCTATTTCAAGTTCCAAAGAATTTTGGCTTTTTGAAAGTGTTTGATACACGCGCGAACTTACATCATAATACAATGTAAGTATAAAGTACATAATAATATCGAGAACGTTTATCTTAAGGTAAAGAAAGTGTTAAAAAAACTGATTCTTTGTGTTCCGTTCTGCAGTTCTCCCTTGCGGGAAGGGAATGCACTGACAAACTCATTCCGCGCAAGTCGAGGCATCTAGCGAGGAAAGTGGAAACTAGGCAGGGAACCGGAGGGGTGGCACGATGACAGATTTAGGGGGGCCCTTCCGGTCCCTCTCCTGTCAACTTTTGCACGCTTCACAACTTCCAGTTGCTGGTCAGTGACGAGAAGCGACACTGAAGGAAAAATTATCTTGTTCTTTCGACCTTTTGTTGTTGTTATTGTTGTTGTTGTTGTTGTTTTGAGCAGTGGTATCGTGAGTAGTGCTGTCACTTTAATGTCATTGAGAAAATTTGGACGCAAATAAAAGGTTACGTGACAGGGAAGAAAGAAAAATGTACGTTATCTGAGGTGCAAAAGCTCATGAATGAGGCTGTGGAGAGGACAACAGCAGAACAATGGCGCAATGAGGTACGGAGGTACGGCTCGTAGGTCATATAAAAAAAGGTAATTTCGAAGGCATGGGAAGACGAAGGAATTGTAGAACAAAATTTTGAAGAAATTATTTCTCGTCAATATTAGAGTTCTATCCCGTCCAAACAATCATCGGAGGGAAGCGACTCTGAAATAAGTATTTCCTTTATAACAGTAATTTGTTTGACAATTAAAACTGTGTAAATAGTGTAAATCTAGTAGAAATTCTTGTGTTTCTAATGTTAGAAAACATCTCGGTGTAAATTAATGTGCTTCGCGAAGTGGAGAGCAGCATTTGACATAGGGACCCACTGTACCGCTTGTCTTTCTGTCACCGCGATCGGGCGGTCCTCGCCGCTCCTCCCCCAGCTGTATATACTCTCTGCCCCAGCCGCTCTAGCACGTGCTCAGCCTCCCGGCGTGGTAACGCCGCTCCCCACCACAGCCCGCTCTCAAGTCGGTTCTTATTTTAATCGGACCACACGCACGATCAACTGTCAGGAGGATAAAACATTACTGATATTTCGAGGAATCACCGTACACAATAATTACAAACGTAAGTTGGGATCGTATTCGCCCTTGGTCTATTATGGGATAAATTCTACCAGAATTGCCGCGAGAGTTGATACCTAAAATAGTACAATAATTGCATTCAGAGCAAAAACAAGAAATACAAGTTACAGGAAAGAGAACTAACAAAACATGAAATTTGTTCGAGGAATTTAAACAGCAAAGAATCCAAAGAATGTGAAAAGTGCAAGAAATCAGTCGAATGCAAATCACATCCATTGTTTGTAAAGATAGCGAAAAACATTATTACTGAACTGTATACATACATTTTCAAATCAACATTCACCGTATATGAAAGTGTATGCTCTTATTTTCCATTTTATGAAAGAAAAACATATTCTTTAATGCACTGATGGATTTTATAAATTTACATTAATAATTTTAAATAACAAAGTACTCGATAAAACAGGTTAAGATTGTGAGTCACATAAATACCGAATTATATTTGTTTATAATGTTAGGAAGCGTTTACGCAACGAAATTTTCCCTGGGGTCCGTTTTCTCCCAGGCGACCAGTTACATCCGTTTGCAAAACGCGATCTTTCCCGAGTTAATATTCACCTTTTGTGAAAATTCATATCATTAACTGTTTAACGTTTTTTATACTTTGGACTTCAAAAATGCTTCCCCAACCAAAACTGTCACTACACGCCACTGACATACAACGAAAAACTTCACTCGTAAATACTTGTGCAAATTTCAAATGACAAGAAAATAATATAATGGCAATGCATTGAATAATCGTTTCAACAGAATGGATGAGAATTAAACATGAAAAGTTATGCAAATTTTAAATAAAAAACATTAATGTTATAAAATTTTTAACCCTCACCTGGCGTCGTGGAGCCATTTTCACCCCACTCGAATTTCGAAGTTGAATAGCCTGCCTATTTTTCAAATGAGAACGTTGGTATGCTGTTTACCTTAAAATAATGTGCTTATCTTTCGATTTGAGAAATACTGTTGCATTTCATGCAGTTGTTTTGCAGTGGCGTGAATGAAAATATTTGTTGGGTTGACGGCGGCACCACCACGCCAGTTACGCAACTGTCTTTGTAATGGCGTTTTCATCAAAAATTGTGTCTTGTACTGACACAGAACATGGCATCGCTATCTCTAGATGGTTGGAAGAGTGGAGAGTATTTATAGTGACACTGGAGACAAAAAATGGGTATGACTGTAATAGCAAGAATTCTTGAAGATGCTGGTATGTCAACTTGCCGAACCTCACATGAACATCACTCCTGAACGTTTACATAATCAGAGAGCTACGTGAAACCACTTCAATAATAGGTAAGGGGAAAAAAGTACCTCTCGATATATCCCGAGTTACTATAATACAATTTAAACCACATTAATTTTACTCTTTTGTATCTTCCCAACAAACGAAACACACATCCTATGAAGCTATCTCTTTTTCAATAAATAATAAACACAATCTTAAACAACCACTTCTGTATAATATAATTCATAACTTTTTCTTTCCGAATTTTAATGAACATTGGGGGCTGTTTGTTGCACCATAATTAGCACGTAAGTTTTGATAACCCTAGAGTCAGAAATGAACGGTTGATTTGGGGAGCTACGTAATATTGGGGTTTAGATTTGAAGATCTGCGTGTACATACTATAAAGCTTGGTTTCCCAAAATGTTCAGGTAACATGAAAATAACGACTCATTGATTGTGAGAACGAAGTTGAATGGTTCTTTTTATTGGGTTGTTTACATTAATGCAAAATATTGAAAATCTATATTCGTTTGTTGGTGAGACTGAGAAGAAAATGTTAAGAACGACATGAAAATACAACTTTATTTTAGAGAAAAATGAACTTCTCACTTCGAAAAAGTATATGTAGAAAACTTCGAAAAAGTATAAAAAGTAAAAAGTCGATTTTTAAGTCCGTGTATGAAAAGAAAAACCTCCAACGAAGAAAGATCTAAACGCACTAAAAGAAAATCGATACATGTACACTGTATTTTAAACACTAGTCCGCGGCTTCCGACATCTAACACCACTGCGATGCGATAGTGCTGCTCTCACTAGCCCCTACGTCACGTGTTCTGGACATCGGTTGTACAAAGGTCCTGATTGTGACGGTTGTGGCCATAATGAAAAGATTCACATCATGGTTGTGATCCAGTTGTACGACAGAATATAGTTTGTTTTTTTTTCGTTCTTATTTGGACGTTCGCATCCTTGTTCTCCGAACGATCAAATATAGCGCTGTTCTGGCATTGCAAGCAACGGAGCCATCTATACGAGGTTCCGCTAACTACAGATTCAGTTTTATTTTAATTTTGTAAGCCGGAAGAAGAGCAGCCATATTGTCATTAGTGATACGTTACAGTAGTTCTTGCAGGTGAGTTTAAATACGAGTTTCGTGATCAGAGTGTAGCGTTTTGTTCAGTTTTGTTAATGGTTTGTTTGCAATTTTTTGTTGTTGGTTTGTTTATACCCGTTTGTGTTTTTTTTTTGTATAACTTGTGACAAATACCGTTGGAAGTTTTATAAGGAATACGTTTATGAGGTACGTTTCCTATCGCAATATCCATATCTCAGTAGCCGTGACGAAATGTTATAATTATTTTCCTCTGTGTATTTCTCGATCTGTGACTCAATGTATTTTTGATTTTTGGTGAGTTTTTCAGACGTCGCAGCCAATGACGTTTATTTTAAATTTGTAGATTTGCTCATACCCGAATCTTCAGGATATGTGGTACTAACTTTTTTAACGTTATTTCTTAACATTGAAAGATATAGGAAGATAATATATATTTTACACAACACTTTTATGCTTTTATTTTACATATATTGTTTGTTTGACCCTTTAACCTTTTAATATCAATATTGGTATAATGTACGGCAATTGATGAACTACATCTTACATGAAATTAATTAATATTGTATCTATCCCTCTTAAAGTTGCTGAGACTAAGTAGGAGGCAATAAAACGAAAATAAATAATAATTAATATGGGATTGGAGTGAACAGGACCTTATTATTACGATATAAATTATACATTCTGAAATTAATGTACGTGTTTATAAACTAGGAAGGATATTTATTAGTCTAAATTATATTCATAGTCTATTCTAAATACATGCACCACCACGCAACCCTTCTGAAACTCAACGCCCACCTCCAGAAAGCCAACAAACACGTAGAGGCTGCATTCCAGCAGGTGAATGCAATTGGAGCTGAAATCCGTAGGCTGGAAAACGTCGTTCTTGAACACTTGTGGCTGGAGAGTAGTTTCTAAAGCTAAAACAAACAAGCCCTTAGCCAATCCCAGCCATTCACTTGCACCGCAATGTACTCGCACTCACAATGCCCTCCTTACAAGCAACAGGTTCCATCTCCTCCAAGACCCTGGTTTTCTCCCTCACCAATCCTCGACTTCATTCTCCACAAAACCTCTACACAAGCAAACAAAAAAAAAACACAAGTTGCAATGTCTAAACAGACGACCAAACCTACCATAATCAATGGACCTTCAAGCACAACTTGCAAAGACAACACACATTCCCAGAAAGAAAGTGTTAATATTAGCTGACAAACACGGCAGGAACATGTCCTCCAAATTGAGAGAGCTTCTTTTCTCCAAATACGCGGTCACAGACATTTTTAAGTCTAATGTTCGTTCAACAGACGTGACTAGCGACTTGGAACCACTGACACAGCATTTCACTACCCGGGACACAGTAGTAATAATAGGTGGACAGAATGACATTAACCAAGGCAGTCAGCTAGAGCCAAGCAAACAAATACAGCAAATACAAAAGATTGTTCAAAAAACAAATGTAATTATGACCACTCTGCCCCACTGGCATAACAACACCCTTCTTAACAACGAGAATAAAAAAGCAAACAACAAACTCATATAGCATCCGAGAGACACAAATTACTTAACTTGGACTTGCTCTCAGAGACTATTCACCCAGCATGGTCACCACCTGAGACAAGGTGACAAACATGCACTAGGATGTAAGCTAGCCACACATCTTAGAGGTTCCTTTGCCTTCACTGTTAGCACCATCTCCTGCACTCTCCATACCCCCCTGCTCCCTCCACACCAGCCCCTAATCCCTCAACACCAGCCACTTCTCCTACTCTTCCAAATTCAGCCTCGTCCCAAAGTCCCATGACTCTCACTAACAATCTACGCTGTCATAGCCACCAATCTCCCAAAACTCTCCCTCAAAACACTCTCAATCCATAAGCTACAACCTACGGGCTGTTCCAAAACCTATCCAGCACCTGGACCTGTTGCAAACAACCTCTTCTACACCAGTCGCCACTGAAAAAAACAACACCTTTAAGATTCTACATCAGAACATTCAATCCTTAAAAACATAAGGACTTCATACGCTCGCAAAACAACACTCTTGCAATTATCAAATAGTTAACTAATATAAGCAATATTCAACCATACTTAAAAAGTGAGTACATAAAAAATCCAAAAATAAAACAAATCCTATGTGGAATATTGTAAAAAAATTTACCAGCAAATAACAAAACACAATATATTGAACTAGTCAATGAACACAGAACAATAACAAACCCTAACGAAACAGCCAGTATATTCAACAAACACTTCTCTGAAAGTGCTGGTAGACTTCTACACAGGCGCGGCTCATTCTAAGGGGTCACAGGGGCCGGGCCCCACCAATATTTAATAAATACACAAAAATCTTTATTTATCTTTACAGTAATCTCTTTGTGATAATTGCAATACTTTATTGGAATTGTTATTTATGAAGATCTACAATTCAGCCCCAGAACTCACTCCAAGGCCCAATTACAACAATTGGGGGTCATAGTTACTTGCCGCACTCAAAGATAGCATTAGTAGTGCTCATGGGACCCGGCCTGCATGGGCCCCAAAGCTGTATCTCCACTCCCTTTACAAGATCAGCGCCCTTTCGTAATGGGTGTGACCACTGCTTGCTAATTTTAACAGTCCTAGGGGCCCGCACAAGTGAGCCCTTCTCAGAGAACGGCAGTCAGGCTGCCCTGCTTCCAAAGTGCACATGAAAATTCTGCATGCTGTAAGATGAACACAGTGGATTCATTGTACCTTTTCCCGTTTTCTTCACTGAGACTTGAAGAAAAAATTGATATTAAAAGGTTAGGAGCACATCAACCGAGTGACTCTTCATTTACACAAATTAATGGAAAGAAGAAAAGAACTCTCAGTATTCAGAAAGATAAGCTATGGCATTAACATCATTTTTACAAAAATCTTTTGTTTTTGTTGACATAAAACTATTTGATTAAAAGTCTTAATATAAAATACTATTTCTGATTTTGAGACAAGTTTATAGATTTAAAGGTTTAATTAATTAGTAATTAATATTAATTATATGAATGATTAAATATGTATTCTTTAATTAAATAAGTTATTGATTCTGAGATGATATTCATGCTTTTGCACCTGGCCCACCAGGAAAAAAATGTCACGATCCGACACTGCTACAAACAAGTAATCAAAACATTACACCTCAACACAACCACTGCCTTTCTTTAAAAACTCACTTTCTAGCATGTACATCACAGAATCAACAGAGAAGGAAATACTTCAAATTATAAGCAAAATGCAAAATAAACAATCCCCTTGGATAGACAACATTACAGACTTCTTAATAAAAAAAATTGCTCCATATTTCATCAAACCACTAACATATTTGTACAAGCAATCACTAACTCATGGCTCCTTCCCAAGCACATTTTAAACTGCAGTAATTAAACCTATCCAGAAAAAAGATAACAAACAAGACGTAATGAATTATACACCAATTTCACTCTTGGCAGGTTTTTCGAAAATATTAGAAAAACTTTTCTATGAAAGGTTAAAAACACACTGTAACATAATAATAATAATAATAATAATAATAATAATAATAATAATAATAATAATAATAATAATAATAATAATAATAATAACATATTTGTCACATAAATACAGCATAAGCCATGTATGACAAGTCAGGACATTATATGATCATACAATGTACAATGCAAATATTTCAAATATTAAATACAATACAGGTATAAAATTGAATTCTGTTTTCATGCTAAATACAAATTAATTTTATAAATAGAAGGGTAAAGCTAAAGTTGAGAGCAAAAATAAATAAAAAGGAGAAGAAGGAGAATCTTCATGAGATGGATGCTTGGGCTGGATCTATCCTTTTATATCCATCAATCAGCTGGGGGGGGGGGGCTTCAAGTCATGCAGCAGAATATGCAACAAAAAAAAATATTTTTATTAGTTTATATTGATGTTGATATGTGTTTATGGTGTAGGTATTCCTTTGTACTGTAGAATGTATGGTTTAACAGGAAAGCTTTCAGTTTATTTTTGAATGTGTGTATTGAGTTTAAGCTTTTAAATTCACTAGGGAGTTTGTTATATAGTGTGATGCCTTCAAAAAGGGTACTTTTTTGAAAGAGTGATGTTTCACAGTGTGGGACATGCAGATTCTTGTTTTGTCTAGTATTATAGTTATGAACATCAGTATTTAGAGTAACAGAATCCTTGTTTTCCATAAGCGTCTTCTTTGTGAAGATTAATATTTCAAATATGTATATGCATGGGAGTGGTAGGATTTGTAATTTCTTGAAAAGTGGTTTGCAGGACTCATGTTTGTGAGTGTTTGTCATTGTTCTCAGTATTCTTTTTTGGATGATAAAAGTGTGAATACTTTCTGGGGAGTTTCCCCAGAATATGATTCCGTATTTTAGATGCGAGTGGACATTTGCAAAATACACTGTTCGTAGTGTATCCAAATTTGAATTTGACTTAAGGATGTAGATGGCATAGCATGACTTGGTAAGCTTGTTGTTTAGATCTGTGATGTGGGAGTTCCATTTTAAATTGTCTTGAATTGTCAATCCAAGGAAAGTTGTTTTTTGGGCTATTTTTACAGGCATGTGTTTTATCATCAATTGTGTTAGAGGCTTTACTTTAGAGAGTGGATTCCGAAAGTTTAGGGAGACAGTTTTACTGGTGTTTATGATGAGTTTGTTTTCCTGGAACCATTTTACTAGTGCTTCTAGAACTGTTTGTGCTTCTTTCTGTAGAGTTTGTTGGGTATTTGCTTTAATAATAATGTTAGTGTCATCTGCAAATAGGACCATTTTGCTCTTTTGTAGAGTCAGGGGCATGTCGTTGATGTACAAGAGAAATAGTATAGGGCCCAGGATTGATCCTTGTGGGACTCCATAATTTATCATTCTAGGTTGGGAAAAATGGCTTGAAATCATTTTATCTCTAACATGCTTGATTGTGACTACTTGACAACGATTTGAAAGGTAAGATTTTACCCATTGATGTGCAATGCCTCTAATTCCCAAAGTTTCAAGTTTGAATAACAGTATGTCATGATCAATAATGTCAAATGCTTTTGATAAATCTAGAAATAAACCGATGGGAATTTCTTTCTGATCTAGAGCAAGAAGTATGTTATTTAGAAAGGTGAAGATAGCAGTGTCTGTTGATCTACCATTTCTGAATCCATGTTGAGCCTCTGTCAATATGTTATTTGAATTGAGGAAATGTTTGAGTCTATCATTAAAAAGTTTTTCTAGAATTTTTGAAAATCCAGATAGTAAGGATATTGGTCTGTAATTCATGAGATCGTGGGTGTTGCCTTTTTTGAATAGTGGCTTAACTTTTGCTTTTTTGAGAATTTCTGGGAAGCTACCTGTCATTAAGGAGTGATTACAAATGTGTGTGAGCGGTTCTAGTATATATGTTGCTGAATGTTTAATGAGTATGTCAGGGATATTATCCAGTCCTGTAGAGAATTTGTTTTTCATTTTATTTATGATTTTCTGTATTTCTGCAGGTGATGTTTCAGAGATATATATGGACTTTGCATTTGGTGATGTGGGTATATTTGACTGCATATTTATATTATTTACAGAATTGCAGTGTATTAACTTTTCTCCAATTTCTGAGAAATGTCTATTGAAAGTGTTTGCTACTTGCTGTGGGTTGCGCAGAACATTGTTCTTGTAGTTAAGTTCAATGTTTTTGGTGTTTCTGTTTTCTGTTTTTAGAGTATTTTTTACAATGTTCCACATTGCTTTTGTTTTGTTTCGTGCTTTGGCAATGTGTCGATCATTCATTAACAGTTTGGCCTGTTTAATTACTTTCTTTAAGATACTTTTGTATGTTTTGTAATAAGCAATGAAATCGGAACTACATTCGTGATGAAGGATGGTTTCATGCATGTTTCGTTTCCTTTCACATGATGTTTTGATTCCTTTAGTTATCCATGATTTGTGGTTTTTGCTTGTTATTTTCTTCAGTGTTTGAGGGAAAACAGTGTTGAAATAACTTTGGAATATGTTTATGAATAAGTTGAATTTGGTATTTGTGTCTGTTGCTTTGTACACCTCCTCCCAGTTTTCTGAACTTATTAGGGAGTTGAATTTGTCAAGGTTTTCCTGAGAGAAGTTTCGAGTTTCTCTATAAAGTGTTTCCTTAATAACTTTAGTGTCCAATTCGAGTTTGAGAATTTGTGCTGTGTGGTCACTAAAGCCTGTGTTATATGTAACAACTGAATAGCTGCAATCATTTGTGTCTATTATTATTTGATCAATGGCAGTACTGCTTTTTTTAGATATTCTGGTGGGTTGATTTATAATAGTTTGTAAGTTGAAAGATTTAAGTAAATTTTTGAATAGTTCCTCATCATTTGATTTTGACAAACAGTTTATGTTGAAATCACCGCATAATATAATTTTATAATTTCTGCGTCTTTTAAGTTTAACAAGAACAATTTCAAGATTTTTTAGGAAAACATTTGTGTTTCCAGTGGGGCTGTGGTACATACATAAAATCCATATTCTTTGATTTGGTAAATCTGTGATAGATATTTCAAAGTCTTTATCTTTTAAGAGATAGGAGTATTCCGTGATTGATACATAATGAATGTTATTTTTAACAAATATGCAAGTACCGCCATAAGCGTGATGTGATTTGCCTATTTGCCTACATGAGCCACTAGCTAGGGTGAAACCTGGAATGTGTGTGCTGTCTAGTTGTTGTTGAGTTAACCAATGTTCACTAAAGCATAATATTGTTAAGTGTTGTAGGTCTTGTTCGAGTAATATTTCTAAATCTGTTAGTTTGTTTCTTAAAGATTGAACGTTTTGATGTAGTACATATAGATATTTATTTTTATGTATTGTGGGCTTTCCTGTTAAGTGTAGTTGCTACAGGTCATAGGCAGGGGGTGGTCTGCGGTTGCAGCGAAGGTTGTACTTTGGATGAGGACTTGGACTAGGAAAGGAAGTTGGAGCAGGAGTGAGAGTGACAGGTGTGGCCGTTGGGATAGGATCATGAAATGGAGGTGGTGGTAGGGGGATAGGTGGAGATGGTAACGTGGAGGTAGGTGTGGATGGGATGAGCGAGTGTGAAGTAGGTGGGAGCGAGGATGGAAAAAAGTAATATAATATACAAAGAAAAAACATTATCACTGACTCACAACATGGATTCAGGGAAAATCAATTAACTGAAATTGTTCTATTCACCTTTGTACATGAAATCCTCATGGCATTAGAGCAAAAAGAAATTCCTGTTGGCCTCTTCCTTGACCTGTCAAAAGCCTTTGGCACAATAGGTCATAGAATTCTATTGTCAAAATTAGAATCTAATGGAATCTAAGGAATTGTTTACAAGTGGATAAAATCATATCTATCAGACAGAAAACAAAGAGTATTATTACCTTACCAAAAAGGCAACAAAATAAATAATCTTCCCCCCAAGCAAAGAGATGTGATATATGGGGTTCCGCAAAGATCCACACTAGGCTCCATTTTATTTCTTATATTTGTTGCCATCAATAATGGAAAACAATAAAACTACTTTTTGCTGATGACACTAATATAATATACAAAGAAAAAACAACCAAAGCTTTACAAGACAAAGCCAATTCAACCATTGACAAACTAATTCAATGAATCCACCATAACAAACTCATCCTAAGCAGAGACAAAACAATCACAATGCCCTTCCACAACTCCCACTCAACACAACAATACTCACCACATTTAACGTTAGAAGGAAACAGCATCACACAAGCACAGAAAACAAAATTTCTCGGAATCACCATACAATCCAAACTCAAATGGAACTCACATCTAAAAGATATTAATTCAAAATTGAGCAAACTTAGATAATGCTCTTAGAATAATAATAATAAGAAGAAGAAAAATAAAAAGAAACATCACCATTGAAACAGCTTGAACAGTGTACTTCACAAATGTACACTCTGTTCTCAAATACGGAATAATAAAATGGGGACAAGCCCCAGAGCCTAACATTCCATATACAAAAGAGAATCATTTGAACAATAACAAATACAAAAAGAACAGAGTCCTACAGACCTCAGTTCAAAAAACTTAACATACTTCCACTGCCTTGTATATTCATGTTTTATGTTATCATGTTTTCAAAGAAAAATCTAGTAAACAACAACACACCCTACAAATTTAATTCAAACTTACACCCCTATAACACAAGGCAAGCATGTAACCTTCATCAACCAATGTGCACAAGCACATTATACCAAAATGGTATATTCTCTTCAGGTTCTTCAACAAATTACTAATACATCTGAGACACATGACAGTATTACAAAACTTCAAGAACAAACTCAAACACTTCCTTGGGCAAAACTTTTGTATAATGTTCAGGAAAACCTCAGTAACTAATATGTACAATGTGATTTCAGGTGCTGCTGTAAGACGGTGTAGAAATAGAAAGATGTTGGCCAAAACATGCCTCCTCCTCTTCCTCACCACTTCAAGATTTTCTCCTCGTGGACCTAGTCAGTCTTCTCATTCCCTTAATTCCATTGGGGTTTCCACACCTCGTCAACCTTCCTAAACCTTGACTTCAGTTGTGGCTTCCACACCATCATCACAACAACCACACTTCTTACAACTTCGGGCAAACATGTAACAAGAAGACACCCCTTGACATTTAGCAGTTAAGAGAGCACACCTGTGATAGTATCCTCAGTGTACTTCATCAAAATATTCAATACATTCGTAACAAAGTTAACTTGGGACAATTCTAGAAGAAACTTCTCTATATGTAGGAGTCATTACTGAACATAGTCTTAAGTATAATGGAATTAATACGATTAACTTCTCCAACTATAAACTTCACTAATGTTACTGCAGAAAACTCAATAAAAGTGGTGGTGTTGCAATAATAGTGCAGAATAACTTAATTTGCAAATCAATAAACTGGATTAGAGACATGACTGACTGAAATGACTTTTGAAGTAGTAGGTATAAATGTAAATACAATGAAAGGGAACATAAAAATAATAAACAGTTATAGTTCCCCAAATTCTAGTGTTAATGACTTTCAACTCAGGTTTGAAGAACTTTTAACTTAACTCTTAGGAAACCACAATTGTAAGTTAATTATTTTGGGAGATCTGAACATTAATATTGAACACAATGAACTACATGATTTACTAAAGAGCTTCAATTTTCATGATGTGGAGTTAGGGGCAACACGTGTTACAACCCATTCTAGCTCTACCATCAACCGCATTATTACAAACATTGAAATGAATAAATACTCTTCTCATATTATTGATTTTCATGTATCTAATCACACTGCACAAATCATTGAAATAATCAACTGCCCCATTAGTCATATAGTACCTAAAAAAACATTCACCCATGACACAGGGGATACTAAACTACATTTGCTATATGAATATCTCTTAAAAGAGGAATGGACTAAAGTACTCAATAGTAATGATGTCAATGAGAAATGAAACTTGTTACTGAGTACATTAAATTACCATTTGAATATTGCATGTCCCATTATTAAGAGGCAAATGAATATAGTGAAGAAACCCAAAATTGAGCTTCTTAACAAAATTCTTGTCTTCAGAAATAAAATGAAAAACATGTATGACCTGTTCAGAGATACTAAGAACCCCTTTTATAATGAGAAGTATAAACAGTAAAAAACAATATAGGCTAACAAAACCATATATTAAACAATATAACAATAGAACAACATAATATAAACAAACACAACACAACAAAACAATATAAAAAACAATATAGGCAAAAACTGATAAATGAGAAAGCTTATCAATTAAATCATAAAGTTAACATATAAACAAAAAAATCTAAAACACTTTGGAATATACTTAACAATGGAAAAATTTGTACCCATAAAAACATACACCTACTACAAGAAGGCATTTTTCTTGATAATCCTTCTGATAGTTGTAGGACCTTTAACTGCCAATTCTTAAATTCAAAACAGGACACTGTAACCAGTAGTTCTAGTAATACTCTATCTTGTGGAACTTCATAATCTATGTTTCTGCATTATACAAATGTTATGAAGTTAATCAACTGATAAATTCTCTCAAAAATAGTTGTTAATCAGGGAATGATGAAATATCTTGAACAATTCTTAAAAAATGTTAGCCTGCTCTTCTTAATGTATTAGTTTACTTAATAAATTCATCTCTATCTGTATTCACTTACGCAGAATCCCTAATAATTAGTATAATAATAATAATAATAATAATAATAATAATAATAATAATAATAATAATAATAATAATAATAATAATAATAATATTTATTGAGTCACAAATACAATTACAATCGTGTATGACGAGTCAAATATGTTGTATATGGAGGGAGTACAATTGCATGCATCTTCTTGGGTGCAGCGAGTGAAGTTACATTTATTGTCCAGATGCAAAACAAGGGGCCATCTCAGCATTTGCTCAAAGGACCAGGGAAAACAGACAAAAAACCTGATCAAGATGGGGTCTTTGGCCTAAAGACTATGCTACAATACTTGTTACAGATATATTAAGATATTACATAGTAGATAATTATTTTTAACAGCAAAATAGCTAAACATTTAACTTAATTTAATTTAAAATAATTTAACATTTCAAGATTTGTAGTTTCATTGTTCAAAATAACATTTACTTGGAATAATGATTTTACTGCTACTACTTATAATAATAACAATAATAATTATATTAATAATAATATCAGATAACATTTCTTATAAATTAATAATAGTAATGGCAATGCTAATAGTAATAATAACAGTACATGGTATCAATTATGGTAACAGCTACATATCATTTAACAGTATTAGGATATTCCTTGATTAAATCTTGAAATGGTGGGGAGGAGGAGGCAGGTTATGGCCAGGTTTTTTCTATTTCTACACCTAGTCCTACTGCAGCACCTGAAATCACATTGGACATATTAGTCATTGAGGTATTCCTGAACGCTATAAAAACGTTTTTCCCCAAGGAAGTGTTTGAGTTTATTCTTGAAGTTGTGTAAGCCTGTTGTGTTTCTCAGATGTATTGGTAATTTGTTGAAGAACTGTATACCTGAAGAGAATGTACCCTTTTGGTATAATGTGCTTGTACACATTGGTTGATGAAGGTTACATGCTTGCCTTGTGTTATAGGAATGTAAACTTGAGTTAAATTTGTAAAGTGTGTCATTGTTTAGTAGATTTTTCTTTACAAACATGATAACTTCATAAATGAATATACAAGGCAGTGGTAGTATGTTAAGTTTTTTGAATTGAGGTCTGCAGGACTCTGTTCTTTTTGTATTTGTCATTGTTCGAATGATTCTCTTTTGTATTTTGAATGTTTGTTTAGCCTCTGGTGCTTGGCCCCATATTATTATCCCGTATTTGAGAATAGAGTGCACATTTGCAAAGTACACTGTTCGTGCTGTCTCAATGGTGCTGTTTCTTATTATTATTCTAAGAGCATAATTAAGTTTGCTCAATTTAGAATTAATATCTTCTAGGTGTGAGTTCCATTTGAGGTTGGACTGTATGGTGATTCCGAGAAATTTTGTTTTCTGCGCTTGTGTGATGCTGTTTCCTTCTAATGTTAAATTTGGTGAGTATTGTTGTGTTGAGTGGGAGTTGTGGAAAGGTATTGTGATTGTTTTGTCTTTGTTCAGGATTAGTTTGTTGTGGTGGATCCATTGTATTAATTTGTCGATGGCTGGATTGGCTTTGTCTTGCAAAGCTTTGGTTGTTCTTTCCTTGAATATTATATTAGTGTCATCAGCAAAAAGTACGGTTGTGTTGTTTTCCATTATTGATGGCAGGTCATTTACAAACATAAGAAATAAAATCGGGCCTAGTGTGGATCCTTGCGGGACCCCATGTGTCACATCCCTTGGCTCGGAGTGATGATTATTTATTTTGTTGTCTTTTTGGTAAGGTAATACTACTATTTGTTTTCTGTCTGATAGATATGATTTTATCCACTTGTAAGCAATTCCTCGGATTCCATAAGATTCTAATTTTGACAATAGAATACTGTGATCTATCGTGTCAAAGGCTTTTGACAGGTCAAGAAAGAGACCAACAGGAATTTCTTTTTGTTCTAATGCCATGAGGATTTCATTTACAAAGGTGAATAAAGCAGTTTCAGTTGAATGATTGTCCCTGAATCCATGTTGTGAGTCAGTGATAATGTTACAGTGTATCAAGTAGCTTTTTAACCTTTCATAGAAGAGCTTTTCTAATATTTTTGAAAAGCCTGACAAGAGTGAAATTGGTCTATAATTCATTACATCTTGCTTGTTACCTTTTTTGTGTATAGGTTTAATTACTGCAGTTTTAAATATGTTTGGGAAGGAGCCAAGAGTTAGTGATTGGTTGTATAAATATGTTAATGGTTTGATGATATATGGAGCAATCTTTTTTATTAAGAAGTCAGGAATGTTGTCTATCCCAGCGGATTGTTTATTTTGCATTTTGTTTATAATTTGAAGTATTTCCTTCTCTGTTGTTTCTGTGATGTACATGCTAGAAAGCGAGTTTTTAAAGAAAGGTGGTGGTTGTAGAGGCGTAGTGTTTGGTTTTCTTGTTTGTAGTAGTCTACCAGCAATCTCAGAGAAGTGTTTGTTGAATATATTGGCTGTTTCATTAGGGTTTGTTATTCTTCTGTTTTCATGGACTAGTTCAACATTTTGTGTTTTGTTATTTGCTGGTAATGTTTTTTTTACAATATTCCACATAGCTTTTGTTTTATTTTTGGATTTTTTTATGTATTCATCATTTGACACTTGTTTGGCCTTTATTATAACTTTTTTGAGTATAGCTGTATATTGCTTATAGTAGTTTACTATTTGATGATTGCACGAGTGTTCTTTTGTGAGTGTATAAAGCTCTCTTTTTCTTTCACAAGAAATTTTAATACCTTTTGTTATCCATGCTTTGCTGTTTTGTGTGTTATTTGTTTTGTGATACTGTAGTGGATGTGTGATGTTGAAATAGTGTTTGATTGTATTAAAGAAAGTGTTAAACTTTAGGTTGATGTCATCTATTTCATATACCCCTGGCCATGATTCATTAGTTAGTAGTTGGATGAGCTTGTTTAAGTTTTTTTCATTATACTTCCTAGACTCCTTTATTAGGTTCACTTTAGGTGAGGTGGAATTTATTTTAAGAGTGAGTAATTGAGCATTGTGGTCACTGAGCCCTGTATCATTAGTGGTGACTGTGTATGTGTGTTTTGTTTTGTCTAAAAGGATTTGGTCTATTGCTGTTTGGGAGTCCTTTGTTTGCCTGGTTGGTGTGTCTATTACTGCATCTAGATTATAGGAGCGTATTAAGTTTATTAGTTTAATTCTTTCATCAAAATATAAGAACATCTCAGTTTAAAACAACATGAACTGGAAAGTGGCTTCATTTAGGTTTTGTGTACTTCTGATGAGAAGTAATAGTTCACCCTTCTATCGAAAAGATTATTAATATGACAACGGTGCACTAAGCACTGAATAACACACTCACAGAGGTGATATTATGAGATAAATAAATATCGGTTCTTGTATTCTTTTCATCCTAGAATACAGGAAAAAATAAACAATATTTTCAAACATTTATCATCTTAATTAACTGATACTACTACTTACAATTAACTTAACAGACTTACATTGAGACAAACAATTTTAAATACACAATAACATTGATACAATTCAACATTGATGATATACTTTTAACCTTCCATTGCTACCCTTTTCAGGTGTTTTACCGATGCTACTCTGGGTCTATGAGACCCAAGTGTTCTCCAGCCCACTATTTTGAGGATACTATTTTTGTGGTTGCATTTTCTAATCATTTTCAATGAATATATGAATAACTTAACTGTTTTATTATTATTATTGTATTTTTAACTTTTTTGCTGTATAATTTCAGAACTTCTTTAAATGCTCCTTTTTGTCAATTGTAGCTACAAGATAACCAAAAATAGAAATAAATAATTTTGCTACACCTTCCTATTTTAATATTACATGTTAGTTGTACCATTAATCACTGCATTGGACAAAAGAGAAGTAATGAACATAATTCTATTAGAGTTCAAAATACAACGATCATTTATAATTACTTACCTAAAAAAACCAACAGTGGGTCTATGAGACCCCCAAAAAAATCAGGAAAATTGATTTTCTCGTGGAATAAGTTCCCAGTAAATGCAATAACTGAAATAACGAATTAGTACCAAAAACAATGAAGCTACTGAAAATTTGAGGAGCGTACAGTAATAATAACCCTGGAAAATTAACAAGTTTTTTCTCTCGGTACAGGATGCCCAGGGTAGCAAAGGAAGATATACTATAAAATGCTAATGCAATGCTTGATGCTTATAAGAAATCAATAAAAAAATGAAAGTCATTATTGTTGAAATACACACATTCAACACCTATCTGTTTGTTAATGATATAAAAAAATCTCAGGCTTTTGTCAATAAAGTTTTGAAAGATGGCTATTTCACATAACGTATAATAGTCCATACTACTTGGTTCGCATACTGAGAGATGACGAAAGCAACTTCTGTGAATTTTAATTTAAAGCTACAACAATATACGGTAAAATTTCATTGTTGCAAGTCATTATCACTCTAGCTCACTGTTGGACAGCGACTTGAACAAAAGCGTTTGCGAGTCAGTGTGAAAGATGGATAGAACTGGAATTCATGGTGTTATCCAATTCTTTTTTATGGAAGGTAAAAACGCGAAAGAAATCCATGAAAGAATAGCACCTACATTGGGTGATTCATGCCCTTCGTATGAGACGGTGAGACTTTGGGTCAACGAATTTAAGTGAGGCAGGACAAGCATCGAAGATGCCTCAAGACCTGGGGCTCCAAAAACAGCTGTGACGCCAGAAATATCGACAAAATCCATGATTTTGTTTCAGCAGACAGACGAGTGAAAGTGCGTGAGTTAGCAGAGGCCACAGGTATCTCAAATGACCGAGTGCATTTTATTTTGCATCATGAATTGAGTATGAATAAGCTTTGCGCAAGATGGGTGCCGCGATTGCTGACTGCAGAGACGAAACGAAATCGCACGAGAACATCTGTCGAGTGTTTGCAGCTATTCAAGCAAAATCCTGCGGATTTTTTGCGTCGTTTTGTTACCATGGGCGGAACTTGGATTCACCATTACAGAAAAAAAGCAGCAGTCAAAACAATGGATTGCAAGAGGAGAACCCGCTCCGAAGGAGGCGAAATGCAATCCATCAGCAGGGAAGGTGACGGCGTCAATCTTTGGGGATGCTAAAGGTATTCTTCTTATAGACTACCTAGAAAAGGGAAAAACCATCAGTGGAAAATACTATGCATCACTTCTGGACAAACTCAAGGCAGCTATCACGGATAAATGTCCTGGAATAGCAAGAAAAAAAGTGTTGTTCCATCACGATAATGCCCCAGCACATTCAAGCCATATCGCCCAGCAAAAATTGACAACTTCATTTCTAACTGCTTCCACATCCGCCCTATTCACCTGATTTGGCCCCCTCGGACTTTCATTTGTTCCCAAAATTAAAAACTTTCCTGGCTGGACAAAAATTTGTTAGCAATGAAGAAGCCATCCAGATAGTCAATGGCTATTTCGTGGGTCTTGAAGAAAATCACTTCAGAAAAGGGATCCTGAACCTGGAGAAACGTTGGGTGAAGTGTGCTGAGGGGATTATGTCGAAAAATAAGGTAAGTTACAAAACTCAGATCATTGTTTTTCATATCGAAACAAGTTACTTATCGAACGCTCCTCGTATTGATAATAAATTTTAACTATAAAATATTTTCAGTGCATGATGCTTATGACAACTCAATAAAAAAATTGAAAGTTGTTTTTGTTGAAATAAACACATTCAATGCCCAGCAGTTGATTAATTTAATGAAATGAAAAAGATATCCCAGGGCTGTAGTAAATAAAGTTTTGAAAGATGCCCATTACTTATAACATCGTAAAGTAGTTGAAACCTCGTTTCTTTAATAACTTTTATCTGCCTGTATAAGTTTGACTTTTACACATGTGGTATTGTGGACAATATTAAAGACATACCGTGCAGTCAGATACACTTTGCACTGGCAGTTTTTCACATAACCCAATGTGAGCAAACTTATCTAAATAACTTTTGACTTCAGTCAAAAGAAACACTTCACACAAAAGATACTGAAGAACAATCAGCAAGAGCAGCATGTCTTTTAGAAATGTGGTTGTGAATGTAATCAAATAATAACATCAATTTACATGAAATTAAAAATCTAAATAAAGAAGTACAACAGAAGAAATTACTTTAAGTACTTTTAGAATATATATCCCAACTTCTATCATTTCATCTTCCCCACATCAGCTAATATGATTTATCAAATAGTAAGAATATTGACAAACATTATATAAAAAAATACAAAAAAATTGGGTTATTCTATGATTTAATTAAACAAAACTTACGCTTATTTCAGTGACAAACTTTTTCTGAACAACAGTCCCAGAAGGTTTTATACATTCTATTAGCAATCTTTATGTTCTAATTAAAATTATATTACTAATTTTACTATAAAATCATTTAACACAATTGAATTTAATACATATTGTGCTCCACTCTTTATAGTGATGTAAATAATGTTGAAACAACAACTTGTACTGAATTGTATAGTAGCAATACTTGTTTTATAATCGATTTTTAAAAAGGATGAAATGAATTTCATAAATGAGTGTTTTTCACATTCTTAAAAGAACCATTGTTGAAAAATATTACTCACCAGCACAGAATGAACAGCTGTGTTGTCCATTACATAAATGGATGTTCCTAACAATCAAGGTAAAAATCTTTCATCCACTTCTGAAACACCTCTGCTGTCATTGTTCCTTAATAGTCACTTATTTCCTTTGACGTTAAGAGAATAATAATTCTGCACCTTTGATGAAACCACCTGCATATAAAGATATATCTCTTCCCTTCGTTTAAACTTTTCCCCAAGCAGCACTCTCCACTCCTATCTCATTATGGCCGACAGGTCAAAACTTGTTAAAAACAATATATAAAATGATATATCAAAATAAAGCAATATTCAACCACAATAAAGGTGCTTCCTAGCCGGACAAGCAGTATGAAGCAAGTCATTACACATGCTGATCTAACTCTAATTTCACAAATTTAAAATATTTCAGTACATGCAAATCATGCCTTGTTCATTCACTTATTTGTCCCATTTCATACCTTTCAATCGTAAAGAATTTAGTACACGCTTGTCTTTCGAATATAATCATATCACGAAGCAGACAAAGGGCCCGCCAAATAAACACAATACCTGTTAGTTGAACTTCTCGTTTCTGTAGTGAAGTCTCCAAATATTATCTAAATACAGCATACAAAAACATTAACTTTTATCATAGTGTCAAAATATTTTCACACTATTCTATCACTATAACAAAATATTTTTCCGTGAACATTTTCCTTTGGCGAAATGACAATACAATTGGTGGTTCCACGGCTCTACGACAAGTTAGCCAACGTTCGTGAAATAAAAGCGAATAATTTCTGCGTGTTAAATCATCGACCTGGCACGATCCATGTGGTGTGGCAACAGTGGCTGTCAAAAAACCGGTCACATGACTGAACGTTCTGTAAGAATCATCTAGTAACAGAACAACATAAAAGCATTGGAGGTTACATGCCATAAAAATCATTCAAAACAAATAAAGTGAAGATCTGCTCGCTTAATACTCCCTCCATGCGAAAGAAGCAACTGAAGACTATAAGTAATAGACTATAACTGAAGACTATAAGTAATATACCCTCTACATGTAAGTCTCAGATATTAGAACGACAGAAAACCGATGGAGGTTACATGCCATAACATGATACGAAAGAAACGGGATCGCTCTGTAGAAATCATCTAGTAATAGAACAACATAAAAGCATTGGAGGTTACTTGCCATAAAAGTAATTCACAACAAACAAGTGAAGATCTGCTAGCTTAATATTGAACTATAAGTAAATATACCCTCTACATATAAGTCTCAGATATTAGAACTACAGAAAAGCGATGGAGGTTACATGCCATAAAATGAAAATGATTCGGAACGCTCTGTAGAAATCATCTAGTAACAGAACAACATAAAAGCATTGAAGGTTACTTTCCCTAAAAGTCATTCATAACAAACAAGTGAAGATCTGCTAGCTTAATTATTGAACTATAGTAAGTAAATATACCCTCTATAAAAGTCTCAGATATTAGAACGACAGAAAAGCGACGGAGGTTACATGCCGTGAAGTTTGATTCGAAAAAAAAAACATGTGATCTGATTGGCTTTTAAGCATGGAAAGTATAATTATTTATAGCGTTCAGATATTAGAACAACAGAAAGGCATTGGAGGTTACTTGTCATAAAGCTTCATTCAAAAGAAACAAGTGACTATCTGCTCCCATTTTACGCATTGTCGATACACCCCCTACTTATACGTTTCAGATATTAGAACGACAGAATCGCAATGGAGGTTACTTGCCATACGTTTCATTGAAAAGAAAGAAACAAGTGAAGATCTGCTTGCGTTTTAAGCACTGTAAATTAAATACATTTTCTGCTTTTAAGTCTCAGATATTAGAACGACAGAAAAGCGAAGGAGATTACATGCCATAATGTTTGATTCGAAGAAAAAATGTGAAACGTGCTTTTAAGCACGGAAAGTATAATTACTTAAAGCGTTCAGATATTAGAACGACAGAAAAGCATTGGAGGTTACTTGCTATAAAGCTTCATTCAAAAGCGACAATAAATACGCCGCCTTCTTATACGTTTAAAATTGGCGTTTGAAGATGTTACGTTAAAGACGACAAAATTCTGATGGAGACTTTCCACATTCATTCAAATTCATTCATTCATCCAATTTCATTCAAAAGAAAGTATCTCGTTCTCTGCCCATACGTCTCAGATATTAGGACGACAGAATTGATATGGAGGTTTCTTTTCATATAGTTTTATTCAAAAGAAACAAGTGAAGATCTGCTCGCGTACTCAAGCATTGTAAATTATCCCCTCCTTATGCATATATCTCAGCTATCAAAGCGACAGAAAAGTGATGGAGGTTGCGTGCCATGAAAATTTAATTCGAAGGAAACAAGTGAAGATCTGATCGCCTTTTTTTGCAAGGTAGATATAATACCCTCTCTACTTATTCTCTTTTAATAAATGCTGGAGCTCATACAGATGTAGTAAATGTTTTGGAGGAGACTTAACACTGCCTCTACAAGTTGGTTCAATCTTTTCATTTGCAATGGGCGATTGAAATGGAATGAAGAGTTTTTAACTACTCATTGGTTCTAGATGCTGCATTGGATATTCTGCAAAGTCAAATGCCTTTGAGACTTAAGTGCTTGGATGCAAAAGTTCCTAAGGAATACAATATTCCATTTGAAAACGAAATGCCCAAAATGTTGATTGACTTTATTGTCTTGCACAAGAAAAAGTATTAACAGTCGTGAGAAGTTCTAGGAAAGAAAGTGCTGTTTTTTGTTGTTTTTTTTTTTTTGCTCCCAATGGAAGACAAATTTTCAATTTTCTAACCAACTTACTATTTTATTTCTATTCTTCACAAAAAATGCCCTAATTTAAACAAATATTTGAGCTATTTCACAATTTAAGCATTTCTCACTAATTTCTGAGAAATTCACTTTACATTATTTTATGTGTATCATTTCTTCTATTTTATATTCCCAACATTGTGATTTTTTAAGTTAATAAAGAAGGAAAATTTACACATTATTGGAGTTTGACATACTATGGTTGTGAATTCTGTTATTCATATGGGTATGAACAGTACTCTTTACTTTAACTTCTGACCTATTGTTTACCTGGTCAGTTTTCAATGTGTTTGAGGACTTCCTTCATAAACACAAGAGAATAATTTTTAGATTTACATACTTAATTATGACAAAACATTTGTAAAAATTATACCTTTACCTTAAGTATTTAGATAAATGCACCTCTTGTGGTGATAGTTCCAAATATTGTCATATGTCATAGTCAATTGCAATTGTGTGGTTTCAATTCAAAATTTGTCAAGTGAAAGAAGGAATTAGAGATTGCCATACTTCTTTCTGAATGTATCCTGTACTTAAAAATGGCCAATTTTTAACTTGATATGGTTTTCATTAGTAATTTGTTTCCAAACATCGATATTGTACAATTTGTGGCCACTTTAACATTGCAAAATTTTGGCAATGGTTTTGACTTGGTAATAATCTCTTGATAGTCTACTTTACTATGAAAGGAGATAAATAGCAAAGAATAATAGAAAATAAAAAATAAACACTACTAATAAAATTAAATCTTAATCCCCTTGAAAGAAAATTACTTGACCTGATCTTCATGCCATGCTTCAAATGTGACCTTGTAAAGTTTAATACTGCAAAGGCTACTAAAAAAAATATTGTCCATTTAATTTCAAATCACGTGCCAAAAAAAAAATTTATTCACCTTATATTGCTTTTAAAACATTAAAAAATAAAAATTAGTGTTATCTTGGTCCAGTATGTATACGTAGTTTCCTTGGCCCCACTTTATTGTTTGTACAATTATTTGAAATGTGGAATCCAATTCCTTAGTTAAAAACATGTTCCACATAGGCCAAGATATTATTGAAGGATTATGGTAGACATATAATACATGAGGAATTGGTAACAGTCCCCATGCCTGAAACACAATTGAAATTATTCTTACATTAAGTTTCAAACCCACAAGCCTTAGCACAGTCCATGTATTTTTGACTCGCTCACCCCAGTCCTGTCTCACAAGGCTGAATCACTTGACCATATTGGTAAACAACTTATGGTTATGTAACATGATAATAATTTAATAAAACTACTAATATTACCATAAGTGACCTTTTTATCCATACACAGTCTTTAACAAGATTTGCAGCATTGAATCAGTGTGATTTAATTTTGTTCACACTGTTTCCATAGCAACAATCTAAACAAAGTTAAATGAGCTTTAAAATCTGTTATCACATGCAGTAATGAACAATTTTCTCAAAACTCAATGTTGTAGAACAGAGCATTGTATTTACAACGCAGGTATTTTATTTCAATTATCAGAATGGTGTAGTTCATTTTCATGTGATATTTGTACTGAGTAAACAGGGTTTTATCAAATTGTACATTTTTTTCACATTTTCTGGTTTTTTTTTCCTTAACAGTAGAATTCAAGTATTACTTTAAAAATATTATAGAAGAGGAAAACCCAATTTTCAATGCGAAAAAAAAAAAATTGAGCCTTTTTCATGAAAATGTCATTTGAGTGTTTCTGAAAAAATACTTTTAAGCCATTTTCCTCACAAATGTTATAATGCCCAAAAATTCCTGTAATGTAAATTTTAATCACGTGAGAGATATGTTTAAAAAAAAGCCTTTGTGTAATTTTTTAGATACCAAAAATATACATCAAAATGGCAAGACCGTTTAGTACTATCCACACAAAATGTTTTAAGAAAATATTTGGAGATATTTTTGACAAAAAAATTGTTTTTATTATTGCTCATATTTCAATTCCTTGACCATATTCCATATGGGATAGAAATCCCATATGGCAATTCCCACTCAAAATTCTAAAAAATTACTAATATTTTCAAAATTAAGTCTATCACATTAATGAAAGAACTAATTATGGAGAATAAATTTCATTTGAGAAAATCTTTATCTTCAAAACTGCAGTTTTGTGAGAGAATCTAAAATATGTCACTCTTTTGTAATTTTCGAAAATTTAGAGTTATCAGTTTAACTAGAAATTCATAGAAAATTATTTATAGAAATTTTTAAAATGTTTTTCATAGAAAAAATGAGACAAGTCGGAAAATGAGTTCGGTATACAGAAATAATTTTCCATGTATAGAAAAGGTTTTAGAGACTATAAATTGAACTATTTTTCTGTCCCTTGAAAATATCATTTAAACCGTTTCTATATACCAAAAATTATTTCTGTATGTTGAACTCCTTTTCTGATTTATCTATTTTTTCAAAGGTGATTGAATTGTTCTGAAACTAAAAAAATTACAAACAGTATATCAATGGTATGTTATATGTTCCCTTGTAATGTTGAGCGAAAACTGCAATTCTACATCTTGAACTGTTTTGAAATTATGGTTAGTGGTCCATGGCTTGAAGTATCTCTAATAAATAATAAACTTTATATTGGTATATTAATCATTTTACCCTAGTTTTGGAAAATCAAAAAAAAAGCTCCATAGCAATCAAACTGGAAGCTGGATGATACAATTACAAACTAATTTCCTGTAACCATAAGGACATTGTTTGAAGAGGGTCTGTTTTACAATTCTTATATTGGTTCTGATTTGTAGTCAAAGTTTGAATCCTTTCTTTTGTTTGAACTGAGCAAAAATATTAAGGCTAATGCAGAAACATATCTTCAGGCTGTTCTGTGGTAGCTGAGGGCAATTTTAAATTACTGTTATAAAACTTATATTCATTACATTGAGACAGTGTACAAGTTTTGCAGCACCTTCTATTTTCTTTTCTTCTTTTTTAATGGGAATCTTTAATTTAAACACTTTTTCAGTAATCCTTTAGGCTTGAAAAATGTGTCTAGACCATTTTATAAGCAGGTTAGCAGAAACATCCTCTTTTTTGCAGCTTATTTTAGTTCCGTGTAAGTACTTGCTTTTAAAGGTTGTTTAGTACCAACATTGACATGACATTAAAAAAGATGAAGACACCATTTCCATAAACTTCAAAATGTCATCATTTACTAATTTTTAATGATATCTGAATGCTGTGTTGTTTCATCAGTGCTAATCATGTCATATTGATCAGGAGAGTAATCTCTGTTGTGGAGCTAAATCACTTTTTAATCACACTAAATTTCCAGTCACAGGGTTAAAAACACTGTAGAAGTGTACACACACATGTAGAAGGAAGAAATGCATATACCTCATTAAATTAATTCATAGTAGTTAGGAATATAAAAAAAACCCAGCAATGTGTGATTTGAATATTGCCTGGGGCATGAGTCATTGTTCACATAAAGAGCTTTTTCTTAATGGTAAATGCTCTTCTCAATGTAGTCATACAACAAAACATATTGTTAGTGCATTTTTTTAAAACTTGATCATGGTATGTGTACATTGTAGTTTTCTGAACTTAGGTATGAACATAAAAAATGGAATGTTTTTTTTTTCTGATATAAAATATCTCGTATGGGCATGTGTGGCAAAGGAAGGGTCCACATGAAGTAAAAGCAATTTCCTTGAATATACATCTATTGCTACAAAGATCTGTTACAACTTTGAATTTTATAGAATTTATAAGCTCTTCTTTTATAATAATGTATCTTCAGAGGCAGGATTCGAGGGGGGGGGGCAAGAGGAGGTAACTGCACCCCTAATGTTGGGTCAAACTTTTTTAAAAACATTTCATTTCGCGGATCTAAAATTTATATCATAAACCATTTCTTTTTTTCTGTATTTTGAGAAGAAATTTAATAATCCTTAAAGGAACACTAATTTTATTAAGCTGACTTAATAAGATATATTAATAAATTGGTAAACTTTAGTTCCATATTATAAAACATGCGGGATAATGTTTAGGGTAACTGTGAATATCCCGTGTTAATAAAGCACCTTTTAATTATATTGCTGATAGTGTGATAAAAATCATGTGTTTTTATCAGCATTCCTTGTAATCTATACAAGCCTAGTAGGCAAACTGAAAATTTTAGGCCATTGTGCTTGGAGCAAAATGATTTTCTTTAACAGATCTTCAAAAAAAGAAGAAATTTGTCAATGCTGCGAAAAGTATGGATTCAAAAAAGCCCCAACTGACTAATTGTACTGTGATTGGCAGTTCTAGCATGAACATAGTGTCTTAGACACAAAAACCGCACATTTACAATTTTTGAAAAAGTGAGAAAGTGAAAATATGCGAATAATATTGAGAATAACAGTTCATTATATTACTGTAAGAATGTTTTTCCATTATAATGTAAGATATAATGTAACTCATGCATGATATTTGTTTGATGTCAAGTATACACTGAGAAAAAACCAAACTTTATCGCAACTGAATATTTTCTGTTATATACAATGTTATTTTAATACTTTCAATTTTCTATTATTATAAACACAAATCTGTTGTTTTAATCATAATGTCAGTTCCATTATTATAACAAAAAAGTTATATTATTTTTTTTTGGACAACAGAACAATTTTCATAATAACAAATTTATAATAAACACCTAAAATAAATGCTCAGAACTGATACAAACATTTTCAAAGTGTATTTAAAGTCAGTCTGATTTCAAGACGGGGAAATGGAAAAATGTTTTTTATTTTGTCAACTACAGCTCAGCCACCGAAACTAGTGATGCTACAGAATGGCACAGACTTTCTGGTAGTAGTTAATTTTCTAATTTCTTTGGTCTGGGCTTTACAATCTTGCCCCATTCTCTTGCTATCTGCCAGTTATCAATGACCAAAGTACATTTTTTTCTAAATTTTCTCAATTTTTGGGTTTCCTAATGGTAGAACGAAGTATTACATTAAGAATATTAAAGAAGAGTAAAATATCGTCCAATAAGTAATTATTTGTTGAAAACTTGGAAGCCATTTTTAAGAAAAGGACGTTTAAGTGTTATTGTAAATGCAAATTTGAAACTCTTTTACGCAGAAATCTTTTGAGTTTTTGAAAAACTTCATTATGTCATTTAAAGCTCTTCCACTCACAAATGTGGTAATGTATACAAATCACAGGAAATATGCTTATTAAAGGTGTGAGTGATATTAAAAAAATTGCATTTAAGTAATTTTTAAAAAAACAAAAGAATATCAAAATGAATTTGATGTCATCTTAAACAGTGCAGTTAGCACTATCTTCACAAAGAGTTCGGAGAAAAATTTTCAGCTGCTATTGAGAAAATAGCATTTGAGTCTTTCTGAAAATATGGAATTTTGAGCTTGTTTTCACAGAAAACTATTGTTTTCGAGAAACCTCATAGTATGACATTATTTAAAGCACATTTACTTGTAAATACAATAATGTGAACAAATCACAGTAATGCAATTATTATTGATGTCAGAGACAAGCCAAACAAATTTAATTTTTGTAATTTTTGAAAAAACTAAAGAATAGAGCAATATGGCATTTTTGTCATCTCATAGAGTACATGTGATCAGTAAGAAAAGTTTTAAGAAAAAATTTGGAGCTGTTTTTGAGAAAATCTTGTTTTTAAAATTGCACATATTACACGCTACTGCGTGTAATGTATACAAATAAAATCCACAATTCTTTGTGCGAAAACTACTAAAAGGTTGAAAAAATGTACATCACCTTAAGGACAGAACTAATTAAGGACAGCAAATTTCATTTTAAGGAAAAATCGTTATCTTGAAATTTTTAGTTGTAGGAAGATGGCGAAAAAGTGGTTGAAAAAGATGAAGCTTTGAAATTTTGAAAAACATTCTTTAAAATTCTGGGGTACTTTATATGAATTAAGTATTAATTAAAAACCATTATTACCAGAAGTCTGTGCTATTCTGTAGCACCTCTAGTTACTTCCGTCTAGTTACTTTCGTCTGTGAACAATACTAGCGCCTAAACCACATGTACGATATTTTCCAAATTGAAGAAACCCCTGTCCTTCTGGCTCTAGTTGAAGTTTGGAAAGTTTGAAAACCATTCTTTAAAATTTGGGGGTACTTTACATAAAGCCTCCAGGATATTTTAAAAATTTTCTCAAAAAAGACTCCAAATTTTTTCTTTAAATTTCTTGAAAGTATAGAGTAAAATACACTGATAATGGTGGCATAGGTCCGATTTTCACGGTTACCTCTGAATTTTCGAAAATTGCAAAAGTTTTCATTTTTTTCGGCGTCTTACTACAACTATAAAATTGAAGACAGATGTTTCCTTCAAATGAAATTTGTTGTCCATAAATAGTTCTTTCATTAAAATCATGTACATTTTTTGAAAATTTTACTAGTTTTCGTGCAATAGTGTATGAAATATTTCCAAAAACAGGATTTTCTCAAAAACGGCACCAAATTTTTTTTAAAAATCTTTGGTAGTCATAGTACCAAATGCACCCTATTTGATGGCATAAACGACATATATCGCTAATCTTGTGTTGTTTCAAAAATTACAAAATTTTTTTTTTGTCTCTCACGTCGGTACTATTTACATTAGAGGCAATTTCTTCACATTATTGTATTTATGAACACATGTGCTTTAAATAATGTGAAATAAAGTTTCTCGAAAACCCAACGGTTTTCTGTAAAAATAAGATAAAATTCCGAATTTTCAGAATCGCTCAAATGCGATTTTCTCAAAAATGTTTTCAAATCTTTTCTTCAAACTTTTCCAATGGATTGTGCCAATTGTGCTGTTTAATATGATGTAAAGTTCATTTTGGTGTATTCTTTTGTTTTTCAAAAATTACATAAATGTATTTCTTTTTAATATCTCTCACTCCATTAATATGCACATTTCCACCCATTTGTATTGTCACGGCGGTCTGCCTTATCTGGTTGTGATTGACGCCGGCCCGGACGTAGCTCAATCGGTTGAATTGGATGGTGGAACGAAGTTGATGAGAGTTGTTTCAATCAGATTGAAGTTATTCTAGATTAATAAATGTGAGTTTTATTTCTGACAGGTGTCAGACAAGTTACACTGTGAATTTTAGGTAAAATTAACCCTACCTAATGAGCTCATAAAAAATTAAATTAAATTACAGATTGGGTTCTTATTCCTAAATCACAATAGCCGATGCGCGGCAACGCTTACATAAAAGTTTTTTTTACTTATTTTTCTCTTACTTAAAAGTCCAGAAACGCTTGAAGAGCGCGGAGAGAAACCTGGAGCGTAGGTTTATTTTGCCTGATGGCGGCTGATGGCGAGAGAAGCCGGCACTTCGGTAGCGGGGTGTCATCGGGTCGGTGACCTCATCAGCTGGGGGCTGCGGGCTCGGGGAAGGGCGGCCCTTGGCGGCAGCCGTGGCAGCGTCTCCTGTAGCGGTCGCGCTGGGATGTGGCGGCGTCAGGCCGCATCAGCTAGAGGAAGCTCGGGGTGCTGGGCCGTCTCCACCTCTCGGAACGACTAGCGGCGACTCCACATCAGGTATCGGTTGGCGGCGTGGCTCAGAAAGATGACGAAAGTCACCAGAAGATACAGGCAAGCATTAACCTGTGGCTAGCTTGGCGAAATAATAACTGGCCGTTTTATGCACAGTGGCGTAATGATCACGAATCAAAGTACCAACAATCTCGGCGAAACGATCTGAAAGCGAGAAGCCATTCCTTTCTGTGCGTGAGCCTCTCGTGAAACTCCTCGGCCGAAAATCAAATCGAGAGTGTCTTTTGGATTTTTGCTCCGTGCGTACGAGCCCTTTGGTTCCCCCCTCCCCAAATTGCTTACTTGCTTTCGAAATCACCCCTTCCCCTGTCATTTGTGATCTGATTGGCCTAAGCCTATGGCGTCGTGGTTAATTCTTCACCAATCAGATGTCAGGATTCTCTAAAATTTTCCGTCAATTCGACCTTTTCCTTCTCACTCTATCTTTAAGTGTGTGCACGTGTGCAATGGCCGTTTTCATAAACACTCTTTTTAATAAACAGAGTTAATAAACGATCATGTACTTCCCGGCCGGGGAATCACCTAAAGAAAAATATCGGCTCCGAGGACAGTGAAGCATTCATAAGGGTGAGCCCTGTCAGCGCGCGGATGTGGGTCGTAAATCCCTTTAGAAACGGGCGATTTCGGAGGGGACCTGCCAGCGGCGGCGGCGGCGCTGGTGGCCCCAGCGTGTCTCGACACACAGCTCTTTTGTTCACGAATAATTTTTCTTATTATACGTAATAATAATGTGCCGCCACAGTATACATTTTTACATTTTTGAGTGGAAGTTCTTCAAATTACTTAAAATGAAGGATTTCGAAAACTTTTCAACATTTAATATCTCTGATCACAGAGGAACATTATTTAGTGATAATTCCCAGTGAATGAAATACTCATCTCCTCTTATTCATTGCTTTCTATGCATGATCTGAATCATCTTTACTATGTACTATTGGATTAAGCAGTAGTGTGGTGAAACATAACTCAACATTCCACAGATTTTGAGGCTAACAAGTCCGATCAGTTGTCAAATCAGTTGAAATGTTACACTTGCAAATTGGAACCTCTTATTATTTGTAAATTGCAAAATTTCAACTCTCTCCAATATAAGTACAGAGTAAACTTTTTCATAAGGCAGTTTTGAACCATCTCCATAACTAGTCCATTTTTTTAATTTGTTAGAACAATTCCTGATTACAAAAGGTGTCCATGCGGGTGGGTTTATCTTCTATTAAATCTTCAGAAAACGGAAAAAATTCTACTGATCAACTAAGACTTAATTTTTAAAAATCTACTTTAGGAAATAACTATTAGAAACAAGTTTTTAAAGCCTAATTTCTCCTAAGTTCATAATAAAGATGACCATAAGAAGTTTCATTTTTAAGGATCGCTCCTGCGATCAGGGAAGTAAACATCTACCAGAGCTAAGTAACTTAAATTATTACTGTACATATTGTGAATAAACCTGTACATATTTATCATTGAAGCTCGTGTCTGTGATTATTGTGTATTCCCACGACGTCACAGTACATTAATTGTAATGTCTAAATTGAAGGAATTAATTAAATTGAGAAACTTTCTTTCTCGCAAGATTCGGCCAGAAAATCAATGTTAAAATCTCCGCATACAACAATGGATTCAAAAGAGCGATTGCTGACTTTGTTAAGTGTTATCTCCAGGTTTTCTAAGAACAAAATATAATCTGCAGTTCTCTTTGTTGGAGGTCTGTAGATGCAAAGTATTATCACTTTTAGTGAAGTAAGATGTACAACAGAAATTTCGAAAATATTTTCAATGGAATACACATTTCATTCCGCCAAGGGGATAGAATCAATATTATTTCTAACGTAAATACAAAAACCCCCATACGTAGGACCTTTATGCGATTCTCTCTCTCTCTCTCTGCAATAAAAGCCTGCGAGGTAAAAGTTTGGAATTTGGAAAATGCTAAGTTCATTAGAAGATAACCAATGTTCTATAAAGGAAAGAACATCCATTTGATTTAGATCGCCCTGTAGAGCTGCCTCGATAAACTCAGTTTTATTTGAAAGGGATTGACCATTATGGTGAAGAATGTTTATTTTTTGCAAGTACCTACACGAATGTTTTTCTGCTTCATCTGACTAGTTTTTATATATTTACTCAATTTTTACCTCGAGTGCGTGGTCAAAGGTTGTAGTTTGTCCCGGCAGTGACAGGTTGTGACGAAGATGGGGCATCAGGTGTAGATAAATTCGTTGTGGGAATGGGAGAAACGGGAGTAGGTTCAGAGGAAGAGGCAACAGGGTTCGAAATAAGGGTGGGGGGTGGAGAACGTAAGGAAGGTGAAAGGGATGGATTTTTGGCAGGAGACTGCGTAGGACTGGAGTTGATGATGTATTGTGCAAGCTTGTTACCGACTGCATGTTTTCCAGCAAGGTTCATGTGAAGACCATGCCGGGTGAAGTGTTTTGCTGAGAGGAAATTCATTTCAAAAAGTGTGACATTTGTTTCTCTCAGCTGCAGTTTTAATTGTCGGTTTGCGTGCTTAATCTCGCTGCATAGTGTTGGTCTGTTGTACCAGAAGGGCAGAGTCGATACTACAATGTTAGTATTTTGGGCGGCACATTGTAATTTGTTAACATGTTATTCGGGTGTAAAGTTACCGTCAAAGTTAATGTCATTCTGCCCTCCTATGATAAAAACTGTGTCCTGATTGGTCAGTGTCTTCGTGTGGGTGTCCAACTCTACAGTCACATCTGCAAACCTCCCGTTAGGTTTAAAAATAGATGAGACTGAGAAATTGGAGGGTAACTTCCTACTGAGAATGGAGGACAGATGGCGGCCATGACTGTCAGCTAAAATAAGTATCTGTTTTTTAGGCTCAGTAGGAATGTCTTTGTTTTCAAGTGAGCTAGGATGCGCAGCTTTACGTGTTTTGGTTTTGACGCGATTCCTAGCCTGTTTGCGTTGGTTTGTGCATGAATTTGTCGATGGTAGAAAAGGGTGGTGAGGATCAGGAAGACGAGGAAAATCTGTTTCAAAATCTAAAACACTAAATTTGTTTTGAGTTGTGACTGGATGCGGTGCCTGTGCCTTTTGTACAGTCACGGGTGTACGGTTGGTATTATTCGCTGTGTTGCCGACTTGTACCCAACCGTCTGTGTAGAGAACGACATCGTCCAACCTTCGGATATGTTGATCTAAATTATTGTTTACGTGTGTGAAGGCTTTCAGAAGGTCGGCTTTGAGAGTGTAGAGAGTAAAAAGAGTAGATCGAGCAGAAGCCATGTCACGAATGCGTTTTAATGTACGTGATAAAAATTGGAATAAATACAAGAAAACCCAGATAAGAGCAACAATAACCTAGCTTTATATGTTAAAAGTGTAAAATTGATGTGTATTCAATAAATTGAAAAGTAAGATTCAATATAAAAACGAGAAGGTATGCTACTCACAAAATCTATTGAAGCTAGTACTTACGAAATTTGGCAATGTGACTACGTAGAATTTCGTCCACTTTCGTCCAGAAGTAGAAGCCGACACAGTCCTGCCAAGCCTCACCGCTGGTATAGGCACCGTAGCCGTTGCTGTCGCCATCTTCATGTTACGCAGCTCCCTTTGCGTCTCCTCGAGTTTGGCTGTCACTTTTACGAACTCATTGCGAAGCCGCGATAGCTCGCATCGCACATTTGCATCCCCGTTTCTGCAGTCCTCACACCGCCAGTTTGCATTAGAAGAGAAACCTCGCCTGGTCGATACCGGACCTGGATTTAATTCCACTCCTCCTATAACTAGTAATGCCGCAATTATAAAAACCTTAAATGCGTCGTGTGTGGAACCGCAAGATGAGTGCGTCGTGTCCACACGGGAACACGCCGCTCGCTGTGCCCAACAGCCGATGCGGGCCCGGTAGGCCTCCAGCTCGCAACCCATAATCTCACTACCTGTGCGCGGAGCCCCTAGAGAAACACGTCTGCTCCCAACCGTGTCCAGACGCGAACTGAATACAATCAGTAGATTATACTTTACCGTAATTAGATAAAAGATATTATCTGAAAGATATTATCTCGATATCGAGTTCCTTCCACAGAACTTTCATCCGTTTCCGAAACGGAGGGCGCGCTATGAGCTTTAGAAATCTGTTCTGGACCAGCTCAAGTGTATCCTTGTACTTCTTTCCTGTAGCCCACCATGTCGCCGCGGCATAAGTGGCTACAGGCCGGCAGCACGTTATATAGAGAGTCAGGCTAAAGTCCAAGGGGAGTGTAGGTTCCCTCAGAAGAGGTTGGAGTAATCTAATCCTATACTGAAGTTGTGATCGAATGCGTCTGACACGTAAATGCCAGCGCATTCTTCGAGCAAAAGTGACTCCAAGGTAAGTTGCCTTTGGCACCCACAGTTTTTGTGTGCCGAGTGTTATTTGTTTTGGAGATGTGAATGGTCTTATGCATTTTTGTTTGCGGCGAGTGTAACAGATTGCCTGCGACTTTTCCGCTGAGAAAGTAAAGTGGTTTTCTTCCGCCCATTTCAGTGTCAAGTTCATCTGTTTTTGAAGTATTTTAAGTTTGTGTTCGAGGTTTATTCCTCTTGCTAAGATGGCTATGTCATCCGCATAGAGGAAAAGCCAAATTCGCGGTATATGCGGTATGTCATTGACATAAAGCGTGAACAGCAGCGGAGAGATTTCGGAGCCCTCTGGGACCCCAGCCGCAATCCTCCTCTTTAAGGATCTCGCCTTACTCATGTTTACCACGAATGTGCGGTTAGAGAGGAAAGACAATTATTTCCGTTATATCTTGTGGAAGGCAGCGCCGAAGTTTTGTGATAAGTGTGTTGTGTAGCACTTTGTCAAGGGCTTGCACCATGTCGAGGTAAATGACAGGTACATCCTGTGTTAGTATGAGATTGCGAAATCTGCTGAGTCATACCAAGTGCTTGTAAAGAAGCGGAGTGGCCCGGTCTGAATGCAAACTGTTCGTCTCGGATTTTATTTCGCGAGAGAACAGTTGGCAAGATTTGCGCGAGGAGGAGCCTTTCAAACACTTTTCCCATAACCTGGAGAAAGCTGAATGGCCTGTGGCTCGCTGCGATCGTGTGATCCTTAGCGGGTTTCGGAAGCATGGAAATACTTGCAGATTTCCAGTTTTCCGGAAAATACCGCTGTATGATGCAGCTGTTGTAGTAACGCCTCCTTAAGAACGGGAGGACCTATTCGGTAAGGGCCCGGCGCCTTGCGACTACGCAAGCATTTGATTGTAGTGGAAACTTCGACTGTGCAAAGTGTTCTAAGCGCAGGGCACCTAAACTGCTGCCATAGTCGTCTGGCTTTGCGTTTCTTGCGCAAGAGCTCTTCGAAATCTGGAGGAAATGTATTTGAATCCTCTTCGGGCGTGCTCTAGACGACCGCCGTCACCTTCCTGTGGGCTGTGCATGTGTTTTGTGAGGGTATGCAAGCTTGTATCTATAGATTCTCGCGAATCCATAGGTAGCGAGGCTTGTGTGTGTAGTGTGGTGAGTGTTTTGCGAAACTCATCCCAATCCATGGGTCGTGGGAACCATTGCCTAGGAGTGCAGAAGAAGCGGATGCTACCAACTCCCAAGGTTATGGGAATGTGGCCGGGAAGGGAGAAGGGAATTGGTTTGGGCGTAGTGACTCGAATATTGGAGTGAAGTGGAGTGCTATGGAAGCTTGCACGGTGAAATGTTTATGTTAATTTGTAAAGTGTGTAAAATTTGTAAAATTTTGTATAGTTGTTAAGTTTTGTAATGTTTAGTTAGTGTATTCTGCCACCAAGTTCTGGAACTTATTTGCAGAATTAGTAATAAATCTATCTATCTATCTATCTATTAGAACTTACTTGGCTATACGGGAGACGCCGCGTCCAGTGCACAGGTGCCGACGTTTCGGTCGCCATTCTGCGACCTTCATCAGGGCGTAGTATTGCGCGAAGATGGCCTGCGCACAGGATTTTTTATTTGGTTTCTCTCCTGACTGCTGGTTGACCGGATGATCAGCCATTGCGGAGAGAGTGCAACGGCCAATCAGGAAGCGGGCTCTCCGGGCGTGGTGGACGAACGCACACCGCGCGTAATCGGACGGTGTGGAACAGCGGGTCCCGTATCGGGTCTCGGTCGGGCGTCCTGGTAAAATAGATGCTTCCAGGCATCATGGAGACGTAGGCCTTGATCAGCATTGAGATTTTGAGGATGTTTAATGATCTCGATTGCCTCTTTAACTCTTTTAGTTCCCCAGCGGCCTTCTCCGACTCGAATATTTCCAGATGTGAGTGCCACATCGAGAATTTCGGGCCGCATGCGGGGATCTGTGGGATAACGGGTGGGTATGGAGGGCGGGATGAGCGTCACAGTGTTTTGTGACAGCAGGAACCTTACAAGTAATTTTCCATCGCTGTTTGTGGTGTTACATCTCCATTCCTCGCCATTGGCGTTCAGTTCGCCCACCAGGACCGTGCGAGGTGCTAAGGAGAACAGTGTGTCAAAGTCGTCGTCAATGAAAAGACGATTTGGTGCTAAGTATGCAGATACCAGTGCAACTTCGCCTTCCGTCGTCTCCACCACGATCGCTGCCGCTTCAAGCCTCGGCGAGGTAAAGCTGCCGGGCGATGAGGTATCGAGCGACGTACAGCAACAGCTACGCCACCGCGCTGACGAGTAGCGCGGTCGGTGCGGTACATAGCCATGTCGTTTAGCTGCGGGTCGTTATGAGCTTTGTTTCCTGCAATAAGATAACATCAAAATTATGTTCATTACAGAATAACTTGATAATGCCACGATATCACTATTTACGTTCATGATGCACTTATTCGCACGAGTCACAGAGAATCGTACACCTTACACCGTCTTATTTGTCTCTGGCACTAGTTTAAATCGAAACCATGGGTCATGGACACAGTCGGTATCTCGAAATCGATTCTCATATCCAAGAGAAACTCTTATTTTGCTACGTTTAGGTTACACATTGTGAATACTTCAGTCTATCACTTATGTTAATGTTTACATGTATGTGTTAAGTTTATGTTTATGTTTGCATTGTGAACGGGCCTTTACACACGCTATGCGTACCTCTTCTAAATGGCGATCCCTAGCGGCTATTTTGAGAAACTATTATCAGAGACTTGCTGTTTTACTCTATCCTGGAAGTCATTCCTCGCTCAACTACATCCGCCACATCACCTTATTGGCGTGAAATAAAATTAATTCCATCTTACTCCCACCACAATCGTTACTTAGCCAATGGGAATCCGGGAATGACTTTGGATAATGTTTGAAAAGGAGTGTGTAAACATTTTTAGATACTCCCTTCTGGAATGTTTATTCTTGTGCGATCTTTCAACAGTGATAAGGTTTGACAATTTAAGCCATAAAGGTTTGGAGAAGGGAAGAGATCTTTCCTTACGACATCAGAGTCGAACATGGTCGTTTGCCGTACAAAAATGTCGGCGAACATTAGAGGCGAGATTTGAGGTGCCTCGTGCTCAGGACGAATTACAGGCGAGGAGTAGAAAAGTTGGTCGCGTATAACAGGAAACACGTAGTGTGTCACTATATATAACGTGCGTGACGGCAATGGCAGCGGGTGGTCCGGAGCCTCGCGCGCGGATCGTGTTATATTTAGAGGGTGTCAATGAACGGTCGATAACAATGAAAAATTTTACGGTCGCCAGCTGTATTGAACAGCAAAAACGGAATTTAACGGACACCTAACCAAAGAAGCTGGACCACGCAACAATTACCTAACGGATTTTGTCAGGGCTAACACTAAAACCCTGAAACATAAGACTTCGATTACTGGCGTATCTTTCAAACTTTAGAAAGGTAAGGGTCATAAGGTCCGGGTACATACAGGAGCTTTCAAACTACGGAATCCTAAAGATATGACAATCCAGTACACTAAAAAGTTCTCTTGCTGCACAAGAAAGCTGAAAGAGAAATTGCAACGAAATACCAACAAAATACGAAAATACAGGATAATTGAATAGGCCAAAACTAAGTGCCTTTATTAACAATTATTAAGCTGAACTACAGCATTTCAAGTTGTTCTCGCACAATGTCCACTTTAGGACACGAGAACCGAATGCGAAATAATACCAAATTGTCAAAGACGCCCACTTCGGCCGCCTTTCTTTACAAAAAGTTAGTGATAAACTGAATTAAACAACAAAATTTAACAATTAAATAGGTTTGCGTATGAGGAAAAATCGGATTAATAAATTCATGGAAATGGATCCTTAACCTACTGCCCTTTTACCAAACGCTTAAAACTGCATATCTGCTCTGCGACGAGAGCCGGGCGGCCTATCCACGCCCGCTACGGCTTCGACGAAAAACTTGATGGCCTTCCACGCCAACCAAGTTGTTGCCCGAGCTACGTGTCTGCAACTCACGGAGCCAGAGAGACGAAGCTTCGAGGGAACCACGATCAACAAGCTGATCGTACGGGTTCTGCTGCCGTCTATTCAAAAAGCTCCTAAAAGTGGAACACGAGAGAGGTCGTCTTACTCACGACTGGAGCTAGGCACTGTAACATTCACAAAAAACACATTAGAAATGTACAGACCAATATTTTAGCTCTCAAGATACATAACTTGAGGCTACGAGCAGTCCACGCGCCACCATTACGCCAAACGCGGGGCTGTAAAGACAAAAAGCAGAGCAAAATATGCACAAAAGCGAGAAAGGCGAATCAATTCATGTACACAAACATCGAAAGATAACACACACTTAGAATAGGATCCAGTTCCACATCATCACAACAAACTTAACCCAACTTGAGCATAGAACACCTCATACGCAAAACCAAGGTACCAAAAATACAAATTACGACTCGTATGGAGCCGGGCCCTCGGAACTTGAGCAGAGTAACATTAAAACATGGCCAGAATATGGCTCGGAGTGTCAAAGCAGCAGACGCGCGCCGCGCTTACATAGAGCTCCACAGAGGTGGAGGGGGAAGTTACGACGTCAGCGAAGCGTGACAGAGGAGGTATCGATTCAAGAAAGAGAGCTCGAAGTTCATTGTAATACAAAGAAATTAAAAACGCCTGCAAAATAGGCAACGTGCGAAACATGGATATTTGGCGGGCTTGCTGCTGAAAGACGTTGCAACTAAAGCAGGGCGCTCTATGAGCGGCTAATGGAATCACATACATGTTGATGAATACTTTTTAATTTTGCTCTAAAATTGTTAATTTAGCCTCTCAGAAGCAAAAAGATGGTTCCATTCAATCACAAATTTGATGTAAATTTGAGATTTTGTTAGAACAATCCATTTCTATTGCTCATTTCCTTAGAATCAATAAAAACCTGTTTTGAAAGTATTAAATTTAATAACATGAAGAACCAATTTTTTCTCAAAGACAAATTAAGAATAGAAGTTGATGTTTATAACAAAATGCTGTCTTTTTGACACCTTCTTATGGCCATAAGTTCACAATTTGATTTGTCTGATATACCAGTTTTAAGAAAAAAGATGACAAAAAATTTAACTTATGCTATCATGCTTAACCTATATACAATGTTATTGCTTAAAGGCTAAAGTAGTAAATTCTTCTCAGCTGGCTTCTCAGATGATTGATGGCTTGAAGATGAAGTTGTAGCACACAGTTTCCCTGATCCATTGAGCAAATGCTGAGATGGCCCCTAGTTTTGCTTCTGGACATAAATGTAACTTCATTTTCTGTGCACGTCTTCTAGAATTCAGTGGGAAATACAATTATTCAAATTATCGTTTCCATGTTGTCGCGGCAGGAAGTAATAAGAGCCAAAATTTATTGCTTATTTATCCTTGAAAATAGATTTTATTACATGGGAGTTTTTTTGTTTTTTTTTCCCTTTCAAAATTCAAAATTTAAGTAGTATATGACTTAGTGTAGGGATCACAGAATTTTGAAAATGTGCACACCATTCACTTTTCCGCATAGCACGTCATACGCAGTTTTTAACTGTTTTTTTACGTAAAATAAATAAATAAATAAATAAATAAACGGGCCGGAGTGCAGCAAGGGAACTTGTTAGCTCCTACGCTCTTCATTCTCTATGTACATGATATTCCCTCACACCCACAAACGGAACTCGCCATGTACGCTGACGATACGGCTGTAATGGCCACGTCGAGAAAGAACGAGCTTCTCCAGAAGTATTTGGGTCAACATCTATTACAGATCCAGGAGTGGCTGAAGCTCTGGCGGATCAAAGTCAATGTGAGTAAGAGCATAGCTTTGCTCTTCACACGGAGACAGCGATTCACGCAACCAAAGCCGTTCGCGCTATGTGAAGACCTAATTAACTAGGCCAAAAGTGTTAAATGTTTAGGAGTGACACTAAATAAATCACTCACTTTGAAAACGTGCACATTGAAAACGTGCGGAAGAAAGCGCGGCAGACCAAAGGCCGATTGCGATGTTTATTTCACAGGCGGAGCAAACTGTCAACGGCAAACTGCCTCACGCATTATAAAGCCATTAGTAGGCCGCAAATGGACTACGTACGCCCTAGCTGGGCCAATGCAGCAGAAAGTCATTTAAATAAACTGCAAGTAGTTCAAAATGAATGCCTCAGGGCCGCCTTCTGCGCCCCCAGGTACACTCTTATAAATGATTTACATGGCGATATTTGAATACCACTGCTCATAGATCACTTAAAAAGCATTACTGCTATTTTTTTGTTTGTTTGAAAAAGCAGCTGACTCGGAATATATTCTCATTTCTGAGGTCGCTTCATACGAACCCGATCAACGGGCGAAGAATAAGCGGCATAAGCTTTGAATCACTACACACGCAATGCGCGCGCCAGTCGGCTAATATCTTTCTGGTCTGTTTTTCTTCTTTTTTTCGTGTTGCAGGATTGGCCATAGATGCCCGTACGTGTAGGAATGGCCGCACCGCAGTGGCGTGAACGTACATTGCACTTTCGTGCGTTCACAAAAGCGCACAAATAAACGATCGGGCAGGGCAGTCGAGAGATGCAGGGAGTTCAATGGAGCACCGTCGAGTGTAGTTTCAGACAGCGGAGAGTACGGCTTCCTGCGTACGAGAGAGCGCATAGTGGGCGCAGAGAGAAGAGAGGGAGCCCGGCCGGCGGAAGCGAGTCGTCAGTGAGGAGGCTGCGAGATCGCGCGGCGAGAGGCGACGTGCGCCCTTCGGAAGCTGCCCACGCACCGGCCAGCCAGGGAGCGCTCCAAGGCGGCGACTTCGTGGGAGCGGGAGAGTCACCCTTCCACGCCAAGAACGGCCCGACTGGGACCGCGGCCCTTGCAAAGGCAAGGGAATGCTGCAGCTCTTAGGCGCCCCCTCTACACTGCCGACGGTGAAGGCCAAGCGTGACGAGAGAAGCGTCACCACAGACAGGCTGAAGGTTGATGGTTGTGGAAAGGCATTTGTTGTTTAATGAGTTAACAAATGTAACAAAGTTGGTCTCAATAAAGTAACGATCACTTAGTAGCTTTCATGTACTGAACGTAACATGTACACTTAGTTTGAAACCTTTTGTACTCATAAAGAACACGATGTGAACACTTCCACACCCTGCATACATCCGCTTCTCTTCTGTTGCGGCACTTGCTGTCACTCAATATACATCTCAATGTCCCTCACATTTAATTTATATTCGTACATTTAAGGGCTGTTAAAATCTCCTGCATGCTGTACACGTTGTTTACACATTCATTTCAAGCACACATTAATCTCTTTACGTACATCACGTAACTTGTACTTCTGAAGTAGTGCATGTGTGAGACACGCAACGATATCCGGGAACTCGTGTATTTAATTCAAAGTGACAGTGGTGAGTGGCGATAAAATATTTTATATCGTGTTGAATTAATGCTGGAGTAATGAGAAATGAGGACGCAGACAAGGTTTGGTTAGTAGTAGTGAATTCCTGCCCAGTATAGCTTCGTATTAATCAGTGGTCAGTGTGCAGATTTCGTAATGTAAGCGGCAATTTACTATGGAAATCGTATAACTTCATTTCGAATTTCTTGCTGGATGTGTGCCCAATCGAATGTCATTTCTTGAAATTACCAAAAGCAACCATGTTTGGTGGTAAACAAACCTTTCGTATGGTCATGGTCATTAATGAATTGGTAGCCCGTTAAGAGTTATCGTAGGAAATAATCCTAACACAATCATGTTTAATGGTAAGCAAACACATTTCTTTAGTTGTGGCTAAATTTGATATATACATAATAATAGTATATTTTTTAAAGGATTAACCCACAAAAAAAACATTATAGTTACCTTCTCCAAAGTATCGAATATTCAAATACAGATATTCAAATGCCTAGTGTTTACATATTGACCACACTATGAAGATTCTTAAGTTCCACCAATTCACAGGCAGTGATCTGGTCAATTTCAAAAATTGCGTGTGGGTTGTTAGAAATTGGTTTCAGAAGAACTTATTTGTTTTTTCAAGTGGTGTAGAAAAATGTAGAGGGGTCTCGTTGTTCAGAGCGAAGTCGCTCGCCTTTCATGAATGAGGTCCGGGTTCGATACCCGTCGATTCCCGGATAAGCTCATATGAAATGTGTTTCAACAAAACGAGTCTGCCAGCTTCACTGGGGCTCCACCAACCCCATTCGCGGCGGCGATGGTGTAACGGTTAGCGTATCGGACTGGTATATCCAAGTTTGCGGGTTCGAAGCCGTGGATTTTTAAGGGCAAAAAAATCCTTCGTACGCCTTCCTTCGGAGGGGAAGTAAAGCCGGCTGTCCCATGTTAGTCGATTTACTGCATGTAAAAGATCCTCAAGCCTAAATGATGCCTCTGAGCTAAATTCGAATCGCTTGTTTCGTCGTCGAAGTAATACCTTCTTTTTCCCATGGTTGGTCAAAGGAGCGTAGCGGAATTTGCATGGTCACGCGGAAGAGCAGGCCTCATGGCCTGTGTCTCGCCACGTAAAATAAGGCACATTCTACCTCTTTCCTCATTCCGTCCCAATTCTGACCGCTGGGTAGTGACGCAGGCGCGCGTAGGAGAGAGGCGCGTGCGCGGAGATGCTACCTGGCGGTCCTCTTTACAAAAGACTGACGAGACGAGACATACTCACACAAATATTAATCTACGCTCGATCAGGGGATTCGAGACGCGTTACATCGATTAATAAAAAGACTAACACGCAACAAACTTTCACGCAACAAACACGCAAAGTCCTTTTTTTGAATGTGGCAAATAAAATGTATAGAATTAGTGTCATGAAGTATAATATATATAGTGTTGCTCCATTACATTTATTTTTTAAACTAATGCTTTTTTTAAAAATTAAAATTAGGAATAATTTCCCATGATTCTATTAAGAAACCAAAATACATTTGAGTTATTATGACTTGTGTATAAGTTAATTAGATTGTGCTAAATGCAGTAAGTTATTACACGTTTCCAAATGGATATTTTTTTAACGGAAGCATTTTTCTTCACTTTAGCTAATTTTTCAAGTTTTCAAGATGAATGTCCCAAAGTACGTCTCATTACCAGTTAACATTATTGCAATATACAAATAAAATATGCAATCAGGTGCAAATTTTTATACCAATACGGTTAATGTTTTCTATTGTATATAAAGATAATTCCTTTATTAACAATTATATTATTGTTCTTCATTATTTAAATTTTAAATTTCATGTAAATTGATGTTATTAGCAGATTACATTCATAACCACATTTCTAAAAGACATGCAGCTCTTGCTGATTGTCCTTCAGTACCTATATTTTGAGTGAAGTATTTCTTTCAAACAAAGACAAAGCTATTTAGGTAAGTTTGCACACATTCAGTTACGTGAAAAAAATTTCCAATGCGCAGTGCATCTGAACAGTGCCTCTGCACAGCAAACTACACAGTATCTCTTTAATATTGTCCACAATATTACATGTCTTATAGTCATACTTCTACAGAGAAACAATAGTTATTAAAGAATCAAGGTTCATTTGGAGTACTTTATGATATATGAAATGGGCATCTTCCAAAACTTTATTTACCACAGCCCTGGGATATTTTTTATTTCATTAAATTAATCAACAGCTAGGCATTGAATGTGTTTACTTCAACACTAATGACTATTTATTTGTGATGAGCATCAAGCATTGAAAATATTTTATAGTTAAAGCTTATTTTCAATGTTTGTGGCACTGTTTAAAATTGTTTGTATCAATGTAAGTTGGTTAGTTTAATTGTAACTAATAGTAATGAGTTAATTCAGATGATAAATGTTTGAAAATTCTCTTTATTGTTTCCTGTATTCTCGAATCAAAAGAATATAAGAATAGGTGTTTATTTAGCTCATATCACCTAAGTGAGTGTGTTATTCAGCTTTTAGTAACATCAACAACAGAAACAACAACAACAATAATATTTATTGAGTCACATATGCAATTTCAAACGTGTATGACGTGTCAGATATAATGAATGCAGATGCACAAGTTATCCTGGGCTCTAGATTTTAGTTTTCTCTCACTATACACTTCTATGAATAAAAGTAAAGCAGTATTTTAATATAAGAATATAAGGAATGTTCACCTCCATGTGAAAGATCTGGAAGCGACATTCAGTTTTGATTTTGAATACACTGCTAACAATTTTTAACCCTCCACTCCTCTCATGTATAGCGAAAGGAAGCTCAAGAAGACTTGGGCAGAGTGAAGTTACATTTACTGTCCAGAAATCAAAGCAAGGGGGCCATCTCAGCATTTGCTCAAATGATCAAGGGAAACTGGACAAAAAACCGTAATCGAGTTGGTGTCACTGATCTTACAATACTTGTTACTAATGATAGTAATAATAATTATTGTAATAGTGATAATTCTAATAATAGTAACAACAATACTATTCATTTAGAAATTATTTAACAATATTATTATTAAAAATGCCTAATGCATCTAGCAAATTCAGGGTGAAGGAAATAGAATTTTGGTCTGGCATTCTCCTTCCACATCAGTCCAACTAAAATTTAACACAGGCAGGATGGGATATGTCAGTTCTTTTTTCTTTGTTCAAATGAGTCAAATGAGATAAGAATTTTTATTTATTTGTTTTTTTAAGGGAAGTAGTGTTGTGATTTGAAAATTCCTTCACACTGATGAACATGTTGTTAAGCATCACAGTATCAATGTAAGTTGGTACTGTTTCAATTTACTTTTAAATGTATGTATTGTGTTTATGTCTTTAATATCATGGCTCAATTTGTTGTAAAGTGTAATGCCCTCTATTAGGATCCTTTGTTGATAAAATGTAGTTTCAGAATAGGGAACCTGTAGGTTATCTTTTGATGAGTGTTGTAGTTGTGTACATCAGAATTTAGAGTAAAAGTGTCTTTGTTTTCCATGACAATCTTCTTTGTGAAGACCACTATTTCAAATATATACATGTATGGTAGTGGAAGAATTCTTAATTTATTGAATAAGGGTTTGAAAAACTCTAGCTTATGAGTGCTGGTCATTTTTCACAGTATTCTTTTTTGAATAATAAATGTGTGAGAGCTTTCAGGGGCATTTCCCTAAAATATTATTCCACATTTCAAGTGTGACTGCATGTTTGCAAAATACATGGTCCAAAGTGTCTCAATGTTGGAGCTTCACCTGAGGGTGTATAGGGCATAGCAAGAGTTGGTCATACATTTGTATGAACTACATACACACTAAAAACGAATAAAATAATAATCGAATAATACAATATAATATATTAGGCACAGTCACTGTCACTGAACATTAGTTGAAATATCAAAAAATGATAGCAACGAGCGTTGTTTGACAAAATCTGATAACCAGAAATGTTTGCTTTCGTGTAATAGAAACTATTTTGCACCGGAAAACAAACTAGAAATTCGGTATAAAATTATTTTGTCAAAATAACCGAACTTCCCTCTCCTCTCGCATCTAGCGAAGCAAGGCCCAAGAATAAGTGCGCGGATAATACTAACCAAACCTTGTTTGCGTCCTCATTATTCAAAAATTAATTCAAAACAGCATTAATTCAAAACAATATAAAAATTCCCCTTTATCATAACATTCACCACTGTCACTTTAAATAAAACGTACGTGATCCCGGATCTTATTGCTTGTTTCACACATGCACTACTTCATGAACTACAAGTTACGTGATGTGCATACAGATATTAACATGTGTTTGAAATGAATGTGTAAAGAACTTGTACAGCATGCAGGTTATTTTAACAGTCCTTACATGTACGAATGTATAGTGAAATGTATATTGATTGCCAGGCAACTGCCGCAACACAGGAGAATGGATGTCCGTATAGCACACCCACTTATCAGAAAATGAAAAAAGAGTATTCCATAATTTTGTACTAATTTTAAACTAATTTTAACCCAAATTTAAAAATTTTGTACCGATGCAGAACATTAAAAAGAACAGGGTATAAGAGTGGGTGTGCCAACTTAACGTTAAGTTAGCAACACCACCCACCAAAAAATCATTAAATAAAAAACTAAAAATACCATAATTATGTACTAAAATTAAATTAATTTTACCCCAAATTTAAAAATTTCGAACTGATGCAGAACATCAAAATAAAAAATATATACGTTTGCGAGCGTTCACCTACCGTAAAGATAGCAACACCACCCATGAAAATCAACGGTATCGAAAAACTAAAAATACCATAATTTTGTACTAATTTTAAAACAATTTTAACCCAAATTTAAAATTTTGAACTGATGCAGAATATCAAAATAAAAAATGTATCAGTTTGGGAACGTTCACCTACCGTAAAGATAGCAACACAACCCATGAAAATCAATGGTATCGAAAAACTAAAAATACCATAATTTTGTAATAATTTTAAACTAATTTTAACACAAATTTAAAAATTTCGAACTGATGCAGAACATCAAAATAAAAGATCATCCTTTTAAGTAATTTCTTTTTTCTGTCATTGAACTAGGAGTGAGAACATATTCTTGAGAGTGAACTCCCAAATATTACTCCTAACCAGTGAGTCGCCTAGCAATGGCTGTGATGTATCTGGAAATTTGAGTTTGTTTTTTAATGATAGTAAACAGTGTGATTGTAATTGTGTATTTTATAGAGAATGTGTATTTAAGTGTATGATTGCAGTTTCAAATATGTAACAAATTTTATAAATCAGTTTTTTTCTCTTGTTGTAATCCAGGCCCTGGATATTTAAATGTGGAATAGACAAGTGCTGACAACTAAAGTTTCTTTGGTTATCTACATAAAAAAATTAATGGATTGTTTTAGTTAATTTTTGACTTTGATTTTTTCATTAACTTTGCTTTCTAATACAAAACGTTTTTAAAGATTGTAAATCATAAACAAACCAATTAGTTAAATTTATTTTTTAACAATCTGCATTACCATTTATTTTCTTTCAAATATCCCCAGCTCCTTTCAGTAATTCGTATTTGGCGGGTATCTATGAAATTCGAATTCGGCGGGTTTTCGCGCGTAGCGTGCCACCGGGAGCGCTACCATCGCACGACAGTAGAGCGCTCTGGAGGTGTTAGCAAGAACGTAGAAGCTGGACACCTTGGTGTTAATCTATGGTCTAGTTTTCACGTAATGAGATCGTAAAGTTTGTCGTTTTAACATGGGCTCTTACAGCGACGTGACAGATCCGACTTGGAATTTTAAAATTATGAGAAAACTAACTGGTGAAATTGTTTTTAAAAACTGTTCCTTACGTAGCTAGCGTTTTGAGAAATAAATATGCCCAATTTGATGCGACATTTACCGTTTCATTTGGGAGAATTTTGCTAAAATATAAACCTAAATCATTCCAAAGGGAGACGTTCGCACGCTTCCTAGAGGTCGGGACGGTAACGCGCAATTCGGCAACACCGCGTCCGTAGCGCGCTCCATTCAAATCGAGTGAGAAGACGCCGGCAAGTGACCGGGAGCGGTGGCTCAGTGCATCAACTGATGTTACTTCAGTGCCTCTGACCGGGAGGACCTAGGTTCGAGTCCCGACGGCGGCTGCATTTTAGACACTTTTCAGTTAGGTCGAATTCAGTCGCTGTCTTGAGGAGAATTCTAGTGGTCGGCTTCTCTGATCGGTAGCTTCCCGTGGTTTCTCCGATCAACACCAGGAGAATGCCGGAGCAGTACCCTAACAAGGGCCACGGACCGCGCGCGATTCTTTTCCTCTTCTTTATCCTATCCTCACCCCTACACACACACTTACACTAACATGCACTACACTACCACACATGCCGGAAGACCGGTCGGGGATTTAGAACTTGTCCCGGCTGAGGCGGTGCCTCTCTGATGGGTGATACATGGTTGAGGAAAACCCCGCTAGTTTTACGGTAGGTCGGCGCTGGATCTCGCCATCCAGTAGGGCAAGATCACCGCCACATCCAGATGAAAAATATACACTACACTTACGGGACTAATGACCGCGGTAGTTGACGTGCCCGGAATCAGTTATCAATCAATCAATACATGGAAAATATTCATTTATCATCTGCATTAATATTAAAAAATCATTTTGAAATTAGAGAAACTGCGACACTTTTTCTCAGTTTTCAGAATTTGGCGTTTCTGAACTAAATGATTCAATTATTGTCGGTGACAGAAACAGGATGATGGGCGATTCGCAAATGCTATGATTGTGCTCATGTGTCCAAATGTAGCGAGACTCGACGGGTATTCACTACCATTGCACTTTGACAACAATATTGCAAACGTAAAAATGCGTACGTAATGCATTGCTGTATTGATGTACTGGACCAAATGTCTAAATTAATGTTCCAGTAGATTATGTACTTCCTTGTAATATATAGCTATTCATATGTTAATTTGTGAATTTAATTTTATGTTGTAGAGCCAATGATGATAGGAAAATTTTTCCGAAACACGTGTGTGGTTGATTTTTCTGAAAAGCAAATTTATATAGCCTACTATTGGGGTTGATATCTCCTATATCCCGAATATTTTATTATGGATTACCACAAAATCTCCGCAGCCACTGCAGAATTTAATGTCTACATTTTTATGGTGAATGAAATTTCGCTTTCTTCGAAAGCTATTTCAAAATTCAAAATAATTTCTTTACACTATTCACTTTTAGAATTAGTAAGGTTAAGAATTTTTAAATGTCATTGCCGATCTAGAATACTATTTTTTTAAAATGTGTATGTCTAGAAGATTTATCTGTCTCACAAATCCAATGTTCTTTGTAATGAAGGGACAGCGACGAAATTCATTATTATAGCAAAATCCGTTTGATGACCATTATTCACAATTAACACCATATATCAAAACCGCAAAAAACAGAAACTATACAGAATGACCTAACTTGGTTCGATGTGAGACATTTCGCCGCACATTAGGGGTAGGGGGTAATGGGAGTCAGGGAGTAAATTATTGATACATATTGTAAAGAAACCATATTGAATGGCAGAAGCATGTGCTTCTACCTGCCATTAGCCATGATATAAACAGGGACCGAATACCGAAATAATAGCGGTAAAGGTATTTATACCGGTATAGAAATACCTTTACCTCTATTATACCTTTATTCAAAATACCTTTAAAAATACCGGTATAAGACGTCAAATACCGGTATTTTTAGAGGTATTTTACCTTTATCCGACGTCTATACCGGTAAAATACCTCTATTTAAAGGTATTATACCGGTATTCTCTCATCAAAATACCGGTATTTTCCTATGAAAATACCGGTATTTCAGTAGGATCATACAGGTATTTGGGGGAAATTCATTGTGATTTTTTTCCGCTGAGATGGCTCAGAGGAAACAACTGTTTACACGGCAGAGTTTCTGACCGGGAGGTCCTAGGGTTCGAGTCCCGAGGGTGGCGGATTTTCGACACATATTCTAGCTAGGTCGAGTTCTGCCGTTGACTGGGAAGTCGAGTTCTGTCGTCAGACGGATGGACCACTCAACGGTTTTCGCAGACATCAACACGAGCTCGTTCGCTGACCTTGGACCTCACGTCCGGGCGCAGAGCTTGGCGACACGTCATAGATAAAAAATGGAGAAACGTGTCTTCTTATCCATAAATGAGTCCTCCCACGCATACCAAACTTCCTTTTTGCACGACTGTGTTTATCACTAAATACGATTATTTGCTTAAACTTGATCGTATCACTAACATTCCCGAAAATAATTATTTTCAGTTTGCCCAGTTTCCTTATTCTGCACCATAATTAATAATTATATATATATATATATATATATATATATATATATATATATATATTAATTATATATAATTACTCATTATAACTAAAACAATATTAAAAATTGACATTGAATGCTAATAGACATTAACTATTCTTATTTAAATTAAATGTTAATTTTAATTAAAAAGTAAAAATGTTAATATTGATAAACTCTTTTTTATTAATTAATAATATTAGTATATATTTCTTATTATTAAGGAAGAAACACTCTTCTCGAAGTGGGCTCCTCCAGATGCATTTTACAATGTAAGCTACCCGCGTAGAAGGGAACCCTTGCCCGCATGCGATGTTAATAGCTAATAATAATAATAATAATAATAATAATAATAATAATAATAATAATAATAATAATAATAATAATAATAATAAATAATAATAATAATAATAGTAATAATAACATAATAATTTACTTTTATTACAAATTTTCTCAATATTTGCAGTTAATGTCAAAATATATTAAACCCTTCATATTAACCAGGAAAATAACATTTTATTTTAGCTCTATTTATTAATGTATAATTAAGATTTAATTGTGAAATGAAGTAAAAGGAAATCATTTTTTAACAATAACAAAACTGGGCCTGAAAGCCTGAGCGTTCGTGATTATCTCAAGGTGTCAACGCTTCCTCAGTTCGCCGAAGGAGGGGTCGGGGAAGGAAGAAACGG
>BLKR01005042.1:0-90695 GCA_011170035.1 Teleogryllus occipitalis
AGCGATTCGCCAGAGCACGTGTTCGCCGAAGCAAAGGGGTTGCCACGACCTTGAAAGGATCTGGGTCGCCGTCGCTGCTCCAAGCTGTGGAAATATTTCTTCGTGAGTCAGAAAACTTCACTAGAGATTCTAAAAAAAAAACTGTTTAAAGAAGCGAGCATTATTGAACAGAGATAGAATTCACCTCACTTACAGACGTAGAGTGTCGAGTAATTATATTAAAATCATTTAAACGAAATCTTTTACAATATTGCAGTCGTAAAAGGATGCCAGATAGCTAATACCTGTAAAGAATTGTAAAAACCTATTTATTTCATTTTTCTATTATAGATAATATTTGTTCTTTTTGTGTGTGTTTTCAATTTATTGTTTAATCGTTTTCAAATTGTTCAAAACCAATAATTAGTAAAAGAGTTATTATTAATTGTGCATTCATTGCATAGCGACATTTTCTTTCTTTGCTGGCTAAATTGTATAAACTAATAATCTACGTGAAAGTGAAACAACGTCTTATATATATTTCATTCACTATTCAAGTGACAATTTGAAAGTGTATGTAAAGGGTACTTTGGTATGTGATTCTTTTTCAGTATTTTGTGTTTCCATGTATTATAGTCTTGTGTACAGTTATTTTATTGTGTTTTTTGTGAAGTGAAGGGTAATATAATTTTATGTAAAGTGTTTATGTAAGTGTTAAAACGCAACTGCAATTGTTAGGTAATCACGTAATTGCTAAAGGTAGAGCAAGTGATAGAATTTTCAATGCAATGTGTAAATGCTAGATTAGAATTTTATTCAAGGATTTAACAGAATATATCTAGAACTCGGTTCATAGTTAAAAGATTAACTTGTCTATGTTTCTTTTATTACAAAAGCAGGTTAAAAGACGAACCCACTCCTGTAGGGCAATTAGGACATATAAAACCATTCCTAATTTTTGGTGTGACATTGTCATAACAAGTCACAGATCAAGTAATACTACTAGGTTACTAGAGTGACCCGCTGTAGGCTTTTTAGAGAATAGTGAAAGGTGGGCGGTCACAATATATATATATATATATATATATATATATATATATATATATATATATAATTGGATTTGTCATTTTTATCATAGCTGATAGACTAACAAAAATTATGTTTAGTTACATTTAAAAAAAACAAGTTACCTCAATATCTCGTAAAATATATGTGATAAAATGGAAACAAATACATACATCATTTAGCGCCCAATTCCCTGACGCACTTCCGTGGAAACTGTATTACAATAACTTCAATCGTTCAAAATTTATAGGAAGTGTTAGTTACGTGACTCATTGTCAGCCTGTGTATCAGGCGGCTAAAAGTGTCACATTTTCTTTTATTTTAGTTGGGAAAAGCGTATCAGAGATCGAAAACATATTAGTTTTCTGAATTCTGGGAGGGTCTTTAAAGGAAGAGAAATGTGATGATCAAAGAAATGTTTGCTTAATTTAGTTAATATTTGAAAACTATTACAAAGAAAACAAAGCACTAAATATTTAGATTGTTGTTGACATTTCTCGGTATTTTACGTGTGTAGTAAAAAAATCTATTTCTTTTTATGTTTGCTCTTATTGAAAATTCGCCATAAAATCCTCCTCTTGCATCCATAAAATTAAAATCAATAAGAGTTTTAGTACTGCTATTTTTATGTAAGTAAAGACGACGATGTATTTAAAAATGAATTATTATGTTATACATTAAGTGCATGTAATGATTGCTTTTTGTGCGATCGATATAGAGGTTGTTGTTCGTTTTTGTTGCCGAGATCGATAAGTCGAGGTCTTTTCTGTATGTTATTATTGAAAGGAAGCCCCATCTTCGTTAATGATTGTGTAATGCGAGGTCATGTTGTCAAAATATAAGGTAGCAAAGTATTGTTCCCCATACGGGTTCTTATTCTGTAACTGGTACCTCGTCGTTACAATTAATGAATTTAATGTGGATAATGGTGATACTGACTTCGACATTCACTGGAATTGCTCGAAACGGCTTGCATTGCATTCTAATTTATAGCCCGAAAAATTAAAGTCTTTAGAAAAAATTGTACTATCAGTAAATTGTAATATAATTTACGTTCGACTCCGTCCAACGCATCGAATATGAAGTTTATTTTCTTTATTAACATCATTAATACATTTTTATTATTTATCCGTGCTTAAATTCGAATTTAATATACTGTAGCCAAGAACCTGGGAATTAATTTGTAATGATATAATCAACATTTAGCGTTTGAATATGGCATCGTTTTCAGCCAAAGAATACACGTTGTTAGGGCAACGGATTAACAAGAGTTAATATTCCATGCGTGATGTCAGATGGTTATACAAATGAACACGGCCTCGGACACATGATGTTCAGAAAATATGGAGAGGGCGTTGGAAGATCGTGGTCGTCAGGCAGGAGGCATGAATTCATTCTCTAGAAAGATTTCGTAGCGAGCACACGTGAGCGGTTAGTGAGGTGCGTCGAGTTTTTAACATAGGCTGGATTTTATGTAGATAATAGTAAGCCGGGAATTTGTTTAGTTGGAAGTTTGAGAGCTAGGCCTCGTGTAAGTGGTGATATTAAAGGGTATTTGGGAGTTTTGATTAATATAGAGGTGGAAATTAAAATTAAATAGACTCCATTTTCGAGAAGAGATACATCAGTGTAGTTTCGTAGATGGAAGAATTTTCCAATAATCAGATGGATAAAGTCAGTCGCGTGTAGATGTTTCATACGAAACACAAATAGGGAAAGTCGTGACCGCGTGTTAGATTTGTGGGAATGTTAATCTAATTATAGCAATCGTTGAGGATATTCTGAAACATTTTTATTTTGGATAGCACACGACAATTGGTTCACCAAGGATTCCGGGGACTTCAAATCAACTCAGCCGAGAAGCCAACAATTAAGATTACAAACAATTATGAACGTAAGCTTACGAACTATAATAAAACCCTTATGGTGTTTCAATATTTAAAGTAAAAATAAACTCACGGAAATTGACAGAACTGCCATGTACAAATAGTAAGAATAAATGTTAAATTTGTATTATTAAAAAGGGGTGATAATTCATAGTGGTTGCCATCAATCTAATAATTGATTCCAATTAATAGAAATTCTTTCTTCTGTACAGTGGTTCTGTACAGAATCGCACGTCCGCATGCAACAGGTAAAGAGTGTACGTTATACGTCGAACCCCACGCTTAAAATTGGCAGGAAATTCATCAATATAATAAATTAATAATAATAGATTTCAATCAATTGAATTTTTCTAAAAAATATCACAATACCATGGAAAGAAACGTAAATAATTAGCTTTTATTTGAATTGTATATTGAAGCTTTTATTTTTTAGTTTTCTTCTTATACACACACACACACACACACACACACACACGTTTTCGCACAGTAACGAAGAGAAACCCATAAACACAGCGTTTGAAATATTAATCACACTCATATTATAGAAAAATATATCATTTTGATCAAGTATGCAAAAACACCGTTCCATATGTCAGTACTCTCATGTTGGATTCTATCAAAGAGGCACACAGATTTTACTTCAGGGTATAGCGACACGGTGTATTACGGAGATGAGAAGTTTATCGACACCCTTCTCAGATACCGTTAGAGGAATTGAAGCATTGTTTTTTTTATATGTGGAAAGCTTACATTCCTTTCTTAACTAGAAAAGAAACTTCTGTTTCATCCTATCAACAGTGCGAGTGAGGCAGTGTTAAATTTACTGAAAATGTTTTGTGGCACATAGCTTTTGAAAAAACCAAAAGTGTTTCTTACCATAAATATCCATTACTATTACACTAAGAAATAGATCAATTAGTTTTTTAATTTTTTTGATATTAATTATGCTTTTTGAAATAAGGTAGGTGAATGTTCTGTTACGAATTTTGTCATAATATACAGGGAGTCCGGGGAGGAAACGTCGAAACTTCGAAACTAAGCTCTTAAGACAATTTTTAACGTTTATTGTTTAATAAACTATATGTATATTCCGAATGGCTGAGCCGCAATAAGCACTCAAACGTTGGTTTGAAAATGTGGTTTCTAGGCAAAAATTTGCATTCTAGGAGTGTATAAATACTCCAGAAATATGTAAATTGTTTATTATTAGCAAAATAAATGAATATATTTGATCAGAAAGTAAAATTAACCCAGAAATAAAAAGCACTCGATTTACACAGTTCCACTGCTTTTTTATTTCTCGATTATTATTTTTTCTAAATTAATATATTAGTTCTTTCTCCCCTTCTTTACAAATACAAATAAAATTACTTTTATGACATCTAAATCCTTGCCTTCCTAATACGGGTTGTGATATACCATTCCAACGAATTTATAGATCGTGAGTTCGCGAAATCTATCCTATACAGGAAATCGAGAATAATGTTACCATTACTTCAGGAATATGTATATATTTTAATTATACCCTATCATTTAGGTTGTTGCTATCTAATAATAATAATAACTCCATGGAATCTCAGTCATAAAACCGTATAAGAATACCGGTTTTGTTTATTATTTGTCGACAAATAATATTAAGCGAATTAACTCGCTTATGACATCAAAATACTGTGCATACATAAAAAAACACATAAAATACCCTTTGGCAAATGAACTACAATCTAATATTTAACAATACATCTTTGCTTCCAACATTCACACAATTAAATATTACCAACACTCACTCAAGTGCACTCTACCAGTTTGAATAATTTGAAAAATGGCCATGTCTTTTCCCTAGGATCTTAAAACTAACAGTCTTGGCCTTTCTATAAATTTTGTGATGATGGAAAACAAAAATATAATGTTTTTAAACTTCCCTTTTTGCTGTACGACGATTGGCTGCCACTGCTGCGCACATTCCACCCTTTAATATCAAGCAAAGAATGTGCACTCCATGACTATGTCTCACATATTCACAAGTCTGTATGATATTGTTCGCCAATGCTTCAAAGTCTTCAAAATAGTTCCATAAAAAATTTATAACATCGAAACTAAAACGCGAAAGGATATAAAATGTTCACCACGGTATCACAATCTTATCTCATGATCATCGACTCAAGATCATTTCACAAAGTAACATAAGTATGTACTACATAGTAAGTATGTAGGAAAGTAATAACATTCCTAAGACCACAAAAAAAAAAAAACGATGCGCTTGACACGGCATCTCAATATCATCTCATCTAAAGAACAGTTGTTCTGATGCACCATACCGCGTAGTTTTTAACAAAAGAAAACGTCTCTGACAATACTACTGTTTCTTTACGTCATTTTTATATTATATTGTCTTTAATAGCCTTTTAGCGTTGCCATCAATTCCTAAATATATCCCAAGGTATAATATTCGTAACCATTTTTCTAATCACTTGTTTTTTTTTATTTGAACATGTTTTCAGTAATCGTTCGTCACGCTTGTGAGAACATTCAACTGTGTCATTCCCAATATAGAAAATTAATTTATTATCGCGGAATCTTTTTTTTTTACGAAATACTGTATGGTTGCGACGTGTCATTATTTGTAAATATGTCCTGTTTTTATTAATTGACATTCTCACAGTCTATTTTGGGCATAGTTCTTTAGATTATCAATAAATTTGAGAAAATAGCTTTCACTCATGCATCATCACATGTTTTTGTTCGTATTGACATATGACATTAATGTGTTTTTAGTCCTAATTCAATGTTTCTGTATTTATCTTGGACGCATCTGAATAGACCGTCACAATAGTTATTGGAAAGAGTTTAATAATAATGAGTTTGAAGTTCCTTTGCCATTGTATTCTTTATGTTCTGACTGCTCTTGCACATAACGTGTGTAAAAGCCTTTTTCGCACTGTCTCCGGAAAAAAAAACTTTTGTGCACGGTGACGACACATTTTTCATATGTTTTATAAAAAAAATTGCTTGCTGCAACGCGAGCTCCCTCATTTTTGTACGATCGTCAAAATACATTATATATATATATATATATATATATATATATATATATATATATATATATATATATATATTGAAATCGTTTTAATTTTTAAGAGAATCAAACGTTTTGAAATATTATTGTTGGAAATGATTTCCAGCATTTAGTAACAACCCAGTAGAGCCTGCATTATGACACATCATGTATTTAAAGGAAAACTTCAAAGTTACGAGCCGAACGTTATAGAGATACACGGTGCTTAATTTTCATTATAAAATTGGTAAGAGTAATCCATGCAAATGCACATTAACATGCAATCGTTTCGTGATACTTCCATTACTATAAGTTTTAATTGCTGGCAGCTATTACCAACTTCCCTCTGCAACTAAATCGACCTGAAAATTGTGCAATGGTCACACCAGTGAACTAAATTTGGAAGAGGAGCGAGAAAGTGACCGGCTTGGTGGCAAATTTTGAGGGTCGCAGACCCGTCTCACTTTAGGTGGCAAAACCCGCAAGTAGTTTAACAACTCCAACACAAAGTGATGACCAAAATTTGTAATAACTAAGTATAGTGACCTTGGAAAACTTAACTTTCCCTGCCAACTTTGTTGTCCCCTATCTCCAGGTAATATTTAATTCGGAAACTAACTTATAAACTCGCAAGTCTTATAGATAACTTTCTTGAGACAATGAAAAATTGAATGGAGGTTACCAGTATATGATTTACAAATAATTGTCTTTCTGTACACTTCACATATTGTTCCAGATAAATATAGTACCAAAATCCCCACAACATTCTGCATTACTCAATTCTTTATACTGGAAGAGATGGTTCCGGGCATCAGTAGATGACTCTATTGAAACGACTAGCCAGACATCTAGGTCGAGTTCTGGCGCTGTCTGGAGGAGAATTCTAGCGACCAACGGTTCGGATTGATAGTATTCCATGGTTTCTCCCATCAATACCAGGCAAATGCTGGAGCAGTACCGTACCAAACGGGCCATGGACCACGCCCGATCTTTGCTTCCTCTTTCTTATCTTATCCTCACCCCTTTACACACACACACACACACACACACCAAAAAACACTACTTTTGCGTGACTAATGGCCTTAGCAGTTGACGCGCTCGAAATCACTGGTAATCAATCAATCAATTAATTCTTAGTTTTTTTACTTAACTCAATTCTCCATCCTCCCATTAGATTCCCGTGTTCAGTAAAGTAGAAATAGTATGGGCTCGTCGAGGGAGGCGCACTCGTGAACTGTTATCCCGGAAATAGATAGTTCGATGGGAATCCAATTGTAGTTGATGATTGTAAATGCAACGGTACTTTCCAAAACTCCATGACATATTTACGAGAAAAACCTTTAGTACCTCCATTAACTCTCTTGAGCAATGGATTACTCTAAAAACACTGCAGAAGTTCTAAGGTTAGATGAGTTTTCCGTACATCTTGTGTGAGTGCCATGCTAGCCATTTTTTAAATTGAACTAGAAAATTTGGTTCAGGCAACGTCAACCTATTTATTTACAATTTCAATACATTTCTTAGTTATCTGTGCTACTATATCTATGCCAATAACACCTTACTCACAACCGAGTCAACATCCTAATCAAGATCAGATGATTCCTGTGACAGAAATTCCTTGCATTATATTTATTCTCTGTCAGTGATTTCCTAACTCAATTAATTTATGCGTTCGGGCACGTCAACTGATATGGTAATTAGTCCAATTAGTGTAGTTAATGTTTTATCGCGGGCAATGGCGGTGTTCCACTCCCACTGGAGGATGAGATCTGTCGTCGACATGAAAGCAACATTGCGAGAATTTCACCAAGAGGTGTCTCTCCCAGCGGAGAGAAACTCAATACATGTGTGGTAGTGTAGTGCGTATAAGTGTACTCACAAGTGTGTGTCAGGGAAGGAGATAGGCTTGGAAAAAAGAAGGAAATATTGCACGCTGTCCATGATCGGTTTGTTTGGCTACTGCTCAGGCATCGCCTGGTATTGATCAAAGAAATCACAGAAAACTACCGATCAGAGCAGCCGGCCGGTAGAATTCTCTTCCAGAGAGTAGATGAATTCGACCTATCTATGCAAGAAGAGTCGAAAATCCACCACCGTCTGGAATCACTGAGAGTGTCGTGGCAGAGAAAATGTTACTATAATGTAACCTCTCCTCAGGTTTTCTTATTAATTATTCATGGATTCGGGGCTCTTTCAATGAAGATTTTTGTAAAACAAACACAAAGTCATAGTCATAGAACATGTATATTTGGACGTTTTCTTTAACATATACCAAAATACAGAAAATCAATCCACAAACAATGAAAAAGAAAAAAAACACAAGCATTACACAATAAAAAAAACGCATATCTCCAAAACAACACAAATAAGTTTCACTCAATTTTAAACAAAGCTTTGTTTGCTTCTGAAGACAATCATTTGTCCATTTGCTAGTTTCTTTATAACTACAGTAATAACTGAACACTAGTATTAATCAGATTTCAAAAGAAACTAAAGAATGATATAATAAAGTAATATTCACTCAATATTATCACATTCCTAATAACTCTGATAAACTGGTGTATAAGTATAAAAACACTAACTGAATTATTATTTCTTTAGGTGCAGAATTAATTGCAGGTTATTTTTCTGAAATTACTCTTAAAACACGCCCCACCTAGAAGATCTAAATGGAACAAGTGAATGCCTCTTCAGAATACTGTTATGTTTCAATGTTAACAACACAAAGAATTTTAAATCAGTAAATAAACTTCACATAGACACATGTAATACCCTCTGAAATCAACATGAACACATTCTTGACAATTCACCAGTTTAAATGTTAGACTGAAATACACATAGAAATGTAACCCATTATGACTCTTCTGTCACATTAAACTTTTACATAATCAGTATAACAGGATAAATGATTTAGTCTTGCACTCTTTAAGAGAATTGTACAGTAAAAATTATGAAGCATAAATGTGAATGTCTCATTCCATAATACACCGAAATTTTCTCAATGCCTAATTTGCAAAACTTAATAATCACATAGTAAATACAATAACATTCTTTAATACCCTCGTTTTGTTAAGAAGGAACTGTGGTTCGTTACACACATTATTACAGATCACATGTTCCACGTGCTATTGCCCAAGCGGAAACAGTTTGTAAATGTTAACCTCTATTTACGAAACTTCTTGCAATCTGTCTTCTTTTAAACGAGTCTATTGAATGTTTATGATACCATTTAACAGAAACTGTATTTTCTACCACAATGCATTCTATAAACCGAAGCACTGATTACAATCTCTATTGAAGTAACAAAATGTACAGTACAAATACCTTGCAATTCGTCTTCTTCATAGAACCTGTCTCTTGAACATTTATGATTCAATTTAACAGAAACTGTATTTTCTAACACAGAACATTCTATAAAACGAAGCACTGATCACAATTTATCCGGTATTAACAAAGTGTAGAGTACAGATACATTTCTTTCTTAAGATAACCTCCTACCTCGTCTCGAACCCAACCGTCCAGCCTCGTGACGTCGCCCCGGCTCGAGAAGGGAGAACACCCTCCCTACCTCCGATACACCCCTCCTTCATGGAATAAAATGGTGTCGTCTTAGCGGCAGCGGAGGCGCCAAATTCATTTGTTGAACATGCGAATGGTCACAATAAGTAAATACAGCCGGTTACTCAACTCCATATCACTGGTGCCACTTTGACCCACATTCCACAGAACGATCTCCGATCAACACCAGGCGACTGCCGGAGCAGTACCCTACCAAACGGGCCACGGACCGCGCGCGATCTATCCTTCCTCTTCCTTGTCCTATCTTCTCTTCTTACACACACACTGACACTAACATGCACCCCACTATCACATATTCCGGGAGACCGGTCGGGAGCTTAGAGCTTGTCCCGGCTGGGGCGGTGCCCCGTTGGTGGGAGAGTCCTGGTTAGGGGGAAACCCCACTAGCCGACGGTAGGTCGGTGCCAGATCTCGCCATCCAGCGGGGTAAGCTCACCGCCATCTCCCGAGAAAAAACATGCACTACACTAACGGGACTAATGACCGAAGCAGTTGACGCACCCGGAAACACGAAAAAATCAGTCAATCAATCCACAAGACGAGGACCTGGGAAATGCAGTTATTTTAATCGGATGTCGGGATGCTGCCTGTACCAATTGAAATCGCATTGGCGGCGAATGGCGTCAAACTGAGTCAAACCGTTTCGCCCGTCCCTACGCGCACTTCAGGGTAAATGACCCAGCATTCTAATTAGCTGTTGCCGAAGATAGTCCAGAAGAGTGCGAGAGAGTGTGTGCAATTCTCTGAACCCAGAAATGAAAATTGAATTTGGAGACGGCATCATCTGAGCATAATAAAATTAAATATAATGAATTATAAATCCTGAGATAGTATTGCATTTGTCTGTTACTGAATGTCAAGGGCCACTTTCAGCCATTTGCTACTGCCCTTTTCTAGCTACAGCCCCACGATATTTTAGGGTTCGCGCGGTTAAGGGTATAATCAGTAAGCCCGGCGTTAAGAAGAATCGAAACAAATGAGTTATATCTTAAGTTTTAGGTGTGAGTACTCCTGTTCTAAGTGGGGTGAGGGCTTTTTGTGTGTTTTAAAAATAGTGCTATTACTAAAAGTATTGAATGACACGCGGGCGACATAACGAATAACGGACTTGGTTTGTTATAAATATCATCCCGGATTACAAATTTTAACCGCGTCTGTATTTGCTTTTTACTGACCTAATGATGCTAATAATTATTATATTTCCACAATCTGCATTACCGTTGTTAGGAAAATATCATCCTTTGCGTAACCTCAATGATCAACCAATTCCACGACCGAAGTTACCAGTGTCATTATTGTACTTTGTTGCTTTCCAAAATGTATGTTCTTTCAGAAACTTCTATTTAGAAAACAACTGAAATTATTTTTCAGACATTTATTTAATATACGTATGAAAAGCGGATCCTAATTTTGTTTGTGCATCAGAATATTCTTGAGAACCCATCACTGAAAAGAAAATGTCGAGGGCATCATGCAGATGGATGATCCATCACGTAGTGTACTGAATGTGAAGATAAAAATGAAGCGCAGAGTATATTATCTATATTTAATTATAAGTACAATTTGGGAAAGTCAAAATATACTGCATGGACCTTCAGATTGTCATGTTTTTTTCAAAGTTTTGATAGAAAAATCTGTTTGCGATCTATAGGAGACATGATCGTATTTCCAAGCAACACAGGACCATGTTTGATTGTCAATCGTAGTTTTAATAGTCGTCCAGGAATGTACAAAATGGAAATTCTTTGTAATACATATTTTACAGCTCTCTTCGTCCATTTCAATCTATATTTTCCTTTCCTTTATAATGCCATTTATATGTTATCAAAAGAGTAATCTTTGCTGATAAAATACCCAGAGTGCTCAACACACTACATGCTTTCATCCAAATAATTTCAAAATTCTCTCATTATCAACCATGGCTTATAACTTCTACAATGCAAGTGAATTGACAAATAACAGAAAATAAGTAGTAATGAAATGAGCATTGGATTACATTCAGTTTGTATTTACATTTTGATCGAACAAATCAGAAGGATGGATGTGTAATTTGACAGGTTGTTTTAAATTTTAAAAAATATTTAAATTGTCTATTCATGTCAACTCCACATCTTCTCCACTCTTATAATTCCATTCCGAATAACTCAAGAAAACTGAAATGCGAATCAAAATCACAATTACTGTGGATTTACTTTAATTGCCCTACCTGCAAAAATATATAGTATCATTCTAATATCAAGAATAGTTCCCGTAGAACAAGAGTTTTTACAAAATGGATGATGATGTAAACCAGCACAGACTTCCTCGTACAATTTGTAACTTTAACGCGAGATTGAGCAATTATTATTATTATTATTATTATTATTATTATTATTATTATTATTATTATTATTATTATTATTATTATTATTATTATTATTATTATTATTATATTAAATTTTATAATATTAATATAGTAAATTTCCCTCTAACCCACGTTATTTTTTATTTTAATAATTCGCTGTGACTCGTTTGCTTATGTCTCTGCAAAGCAAATATGCACGGAAAACAAAAGTGTAGAAGGTGGTAGGTATTTCCGGTTTTTTATCAGGTTTTTGTTGTATTTTCCCAGATAATTGAGCAAATGCTGAAATTACCCCTTGTTTTGAGTAAGGACATAAATGTTCACTATCTGTTAAGTTTCCTTGATCTCTTTCTCGAAGGTCGGTATTCAAATAATCGTTTCCTATTTCATCGCAGCATGTAAGACGATTCCTCCACATAAACTACTAAGGATAATAGCCTTTATATGACTATGAAAATAGTTTTTGCTACTCGGGAGCGAATATTTTCATATCAATTATTGCAAAAAAACGCTCATTGCTACCTGTATTGATTATTCAAATGTATATGAGGTAGGACAGACATCCCAGAGCTCAAGAAACCGTGCACATATTGCACTTCTCCCTGTAGTTCGTCACACAGTTTTTAACTGTTTTTGAGAAATAGAAAAAAGAATAATTGATACTTGATGCAACCAGACTGCTGTATTTTTATAGACGTCTTTAAACTGAAAGTGAACAACTTACACTCATACTTAATAGAAGATTGGTGCAGACAATATTATTGCATTTGTGACAGCATAAAATATCCCACGAACAACAACAGCCTCCAACGATCTTTTCCCCCCTCCCTCTTGCATTGCATCGCCGTCTAGCGAGTCATCAGAGGCGTAGGAATAATAATTATGTTTCAGCCAAATTAATGCAAACAGCGCTTGGATCGAGCAGGCGAGACAATCGAAACTATTCAGAATATGCACGTTAATCTCCCCTGCTTTGAAATCTTCGCCGTAGCCTTTACAACAGCTGTATCATTACGCAAAATTAATTACGGGCATACCCGCGCCGGGTATCTTCATTATTTACGCGCCGATTTACAAAGGCTCGAGACAAGAACAAATGAATGTTGAGAAATGCCGGCGCCGCTTTAGAGAAACGCGGGTCGACGCCGAGGCGGTTAAAGGTGAACGCGTTATGTACTCGCTGCACTTATACACAATAAATTGCTTTGTAAGTGCATTGAAATGCTAATGAAGATGTACTAAATTTGGTGTGCATGTTACGCTGCGGTGAAATGCTCTTGTAGCTGGCTCAGGAGTATATAGTTCTGCAGTTTACGTAGCGTTGCGTTGAAATGTGTATGCTCGGCGATTCAAATTGTTGAAAAGTTTGGCGACATCGGATGGTGAATTTTTCTATATATTATGTGTCAAAATAAAAATAAAATGTGTATTATAAGTTCGAGTACCATCATTCAGGAGGTATATAATTTGTAATAAAAATACAATAATCGGACGTTTTTTTAAGGAAGCAAACGATGCCTACGTGATCTATCGCCTGACTCTTTTACTAATCTAACAGAGACAATTTTTATAGAAAAAGCTATTGGAAACAACTTGCGACTCCACGGGTATTAGATCTGTGTGATAAAATGATGGTCGCCTGTTCCCTTTACCGCTACCCTCTCCACGTTTCTCTCGCCGTGATTGGCAGAATGTGTGAGGTCACAGTTGTTATTGCCATAAACGGCAAATACTACATAATCTGTGCCATAAAATGTCCTTTTCTGAACAATTTCTTTTAACGAAAGTGGTCGTTTATAATGCTGGAATAAAAAAAATTATTTAGCTGAATGTTCTAGTACTTATTAAATCTCATTGTACCTACAAATATATTATCGACTTAAAAAATAAAACGTCAAGGTAATTCGAAAAATTCGTAATATGGAAAAATTCGAAATATTTATAAAAAAGTTAAGTTTCAAATTAGTTTAGACTCACAACTCAATTTGCAATATCAATAGGTAAATTAGTTCATACCTCCTTGTTTTTCTCGGAATATTGTTTCTGAAACCGGAATTCGAAGAATTGTAGTACTGGTCTATCAACTTTATCCCGTGTTTTTTTGCATGTTGAGTGTTTTCGAAACAAGAAACCCTAACTCAAAGCGAAAACAGCGCGCTGCCGACCTTTCTTTCCCCCTGCTTTTCGAATTTCACCTCTCCGCGTTGCCCCCACCCCACCCCCGAGCGCAAGGCATAGGGAGAGCGCGTCCACGCCCGCTGGAGACAAGAGCGCAGCGGTGAGGGGCGGCGCCTCGGAGATGTAGCTATCTCGCCCGCGGCCGGCGCAGCCCGCTTATTCACAGTCCAGGGCGAGAAACGCCTCGGGGGCCACGTGGGGTGCGAGGGGAGCCACCGGCGGAGGGCGGGGGCGGGGCGGAGGAAGACGGGCACGGCCAGAGCATGGAGTCGGCGGATATGATGGTGTGGCGAAGGCAGTGGTGGACAGGGAGGCAGAGGTTGGGGGCACGGTAGCAGCAGCAAAGTCACGCACTGCGATGAGGTGAGGAGTGGGGATGGAGCGTTGGGGGAGGGGGTGAGAACCATTTTGGGGGGGGGGAGGGATGTGGACACAAGTAGCGGAGACACTGTGAAGGAGATGGTTAGGGGTCTGGGGGACGGCGGCAGCGAGGAGGGTAGGTTGAGTGTCGAGGCGGGGATGGACGGGGCACGTAGTCAGCAGCGAGGACGTCAGCATCCACGATGGTGACAGTGGCGGGGATAGAGCAAGGGGGAAGGGTAGCAGAAGAGATGATGGACGAAGGAGTGGCGGCGATGAGGGTAGGTTGAGGGGTGGCGATGAGGGTAGGTTGGAGGTTGAGGCGGGGACGGTCGGGGCGCGGGATCAGGAGCGGGGGCAACACCAGTATCTGCGATGGTGACAGTGCCGGGGATAGAGCGTGGGGGAAGGACAGCGGAGGAGGTGATGGGCAAGGGACTGAGAGACAGCGGCGGCGATGAAGCTAAGTTGGCGGTTGAGACGGGGATGGTCGAGACGCGGGATCTAGAGCGGGGACAACACCAGATTCACGATGAGGACAAGGCGGGGAGGTGCTTCGGAGGGGGAGGCAAACGGCGGCGAGGACCGCAGTGGGGACGGAGGCGGTGCGAGGGCGAGAGCGGTGTGGGCGGCGCCAGCGACGGGGGCGGCGGGGCGTGCCGGACGTCCGAATCGGAAGGGGAGCAAACAGAAATCGCTTTCCTCCGGGCGTCTTGAGCGCTCCTGCACATATTTCACGAGGCGTTGTCCACTTATCTGCCCCTTGCATTGAGCCTGGCTGGCGGCGGACGAGGCGGGAGTCGTACAGGCTGAAATGCTCGCGGCGGCGGTGGAAACGACGAGGCCCAGCAAGAGATGGGGGCACCGACGGTTCTAGAACACAAGAGAGATGTGAACGTAGTATGGATTGGAAAGAACAGATTGAGCATGTCAATTTATCAACAAAGTCAATTTGATGGGTGAAAATGGTAATCAGGATTTTAGCTGATTATTGTGGATGTATTTGAATAAGATTGGCACGTCTCTTGTGAAATTTTTGGGCCTCCCAGGTGGCAACAATGAAAGGCACAGTAAATGACCGAAATTAGATCGAACATACTCAATCAAAATACACCAATTTGCGATGAGCCTACACGTTTGTAACTTTTCTAATTTAAATGAACAAATACCCGTAATGAAATCAGAAAGCACACAAATTACAGCCGTTATTTTCCGCTTGTCGGCGTGATATTGTGGATTTGAAGAGAAGACGAAGGGATCGAAGTGTTTCGAGACAAGAGAGGATGTTACGCCAGAGAAGCATCTTGCAAGTCTGGGCGGTCTGGGCGGGATGATCTGGGTGGGGATGACAGGGCCGGACGGTCAGGGTGGAGTGGTCTGGGCAGGGCGGTCTGAGCGGGCGGTCTGGGTGGAGCGGTCAGAGCGGGGCGGTCTGGTTTGGGCGGGGCGGTCTGGGCGGGGAGGTCTGGGCGGGGCGGTCTGGACGGGGAGGGCAGTCAGTGCAGGGCGGTGTGGTTTGGGCGGGACAGGCAGTCAAGGCAGGGCGGTCTGGCCGAGGTGGTCCGCGCCGGATAGTGTATATGAGGTGGACTGGGCTCTATGAGACGGGGAAGTGGCATTGGGCTTCCTGTGGTGTGGCGGTGCGGAGTGGAGTGGAGCAAAGAGGAAGAACGTGGCGTGCGTTAGAATTGCACCCCTCGGTTGGTGCGGCGCGCGCCTACCATACGTCATAGGCGCTATCGGCCTATCACGGCCATCTCCCCAGGGCGACGTTAGGCGGCGGGTGGGCGGCCGGGCGGGCAGGGGCGGGGCGCGGGTGTGGGCGGGGATTGGGAATTGTGTGAGCGATTTGCTCGCCGGGCAGTGGCGAGCGCGTGGCCGCCTCCGGGCACCGCCCACCCGCCCACCAGCGCCCCTTGGGAACCGCCCCCACCGCCCTGCGCCGATCGTGCCCGCCCACCCGCCGCCCGCGAGGCAGGGAATGCGGAGTTCAGCCGCGGGGCGTGGCGAGGCGGCGTGGTCCTGCTCTCCAAATGCTCCTCGCCAGGATTAGCTCCAAGTGTACTCCTTCGTAGTAGAGAAGATTCCTTTTCTGTTGTATGAATTAACAACTGTCAATTTACTTCAATTGCCTTCGATAACTTGGCCGTCGAAGAAACAGTCGATGATACGTTGTGTAATCTAACGCTTATCTCAACAAGTGCAAGGCAATCTCTTGTGCAATATTGGTACTACCCATTTGAGATTCTTTGACCAACATTATAGGCTTATTGTACAATAAAATTGGATTCCAGGAATCATCGCCATTGAATATTCACCTACCTACTTCTCGTCAGGCTCCACCGTTTTTAGATTCTGTTGCATTTCAATTTTTTTTATGAAAATGTCTCTTTCTAATTTGATGTATCTTTCTAATATTTTTTATTATTTTTTGCTATTCAATTTTGAAATTGATTTTCTATCATACATTCAATTCTCTCTCCTCTTCGTGTTGCAGTTTGTCGTGAAATGTCTGTAATAAAAAGTAATAAAAATATTAAAATTAAAAAACGTACAAGCGTGTTAAGACATGTCTAATCTTTTTTGCCATTGTAACGAAAGGGATTAAGATAAAAAACTAAAAAGGAAAGCCTTTATTGATCTGGTTAAACAATCATCTTAAGATATTTTTGCAAAAGTTCAGAAAGTAAACATTTAAGATGTAAGAAGAATAGAAAGAGTTTAGTTTGGAGTATTCCTCGTGAATATGAATTTTAATCTCCCTACGGTCGAAAGCAAAATATCCCTTGTAGTAATAAGTTGCGGCTCGTGCTTAGGTTGGGCTTTATTGTCAGAAATAAATCTTTTCGATTTAATGCCATTTAATAATCGAGATATTGCAGCAGTATCGAGGTATGAAATCATTTTGGCACCAAAGAGCGTCTGCCGAGCGGTGTATCTGTCGTCTCGATGCAAGTCAGACACTGTACACAATGAGTGTCGTGACACTCCTATCTAGAGACCGAAAAAATATCTTGTATGAAACGTCAAAATATTTATATAAATATGCAATGAAAACAGTAAGAATATGTAATAAATATGTAAAATAGTATATAATATGTAATATTAAAATACTAATTATAAAACAATTACATTACACAAAATTACAATTATAAAATAAATCCTGAACAAATTTTAAAAATTATACATACATTTTAAAAATCATTTCGCGAGCAGACGTTGATGCACACTTTCCACTAGACAACTTTCTCATCAGTAGTCAAAGCTACATCTGTTGTTACCCAGGACCAGCCAGACTAGACGCAATAGAACCCATCGTATAGACGGGCTATAACTTACGGCAAACAATCACTGCAGCGTGCAGCATTCTCATCGAAGCGTTACACGCCGGCGATCGCCAAAGGTTTTAGGAAATTATGGTTAAAGATCAAGAAACACGTCGTCAGTGATACTCTTTACACCTAAAGGCCCCTTCACACGCAGCCATGGCCACTCGCCACCGCCGGAAGCCACTGCGCCTGGAAGAGAGAGGGTTTCGAAGTCCGCCGCGTCGGTGACTCAACGAGGTGCACATTCGCTCAGAAAAAATGATAAAACTTGAATATGCGGCTTTCCCCACAGAGTCCTTTCTTATATCAAACTTAGTGAAATATTCTGAAGGCTTATATCAATTATCACACTTATATTCACTCTTTGACGGAACAAAACTTACAAATTTTATTTAGTGAGTTCATCCATTCGTAATTACTTTTCTTCCAAACTTCGGGCATTTTGAAATTTACAGCGACATCTGACACTTGCATCAAGTAAGCAAGAAATTGTTGAAAAATTATCAATGAGCGATTAATATGTCTAAATATTTAAAAGTCTAAATACCATGCATTACCCCAAAGAAACGTACAATATCTGCGAAATGCATGCATTTCTTAAAAATGAAAAAAACAACGAAATATGCAAACATGCGCGGAAAACGAATACATTTTTAAGGGGAGAAGGACACGAAAAACATCGGGGAAAAAACGGAATAAAACTCTTGGAGGAATGTAGAATGAGGGAAAATGATTTTTTTAGATATTTGCAAAGTTCGAGATATTGTTTGCAATTCATGGTTGCAATGTTTGTGACTAGCTTGTTTCCTTTGTATATTCGTAAAACACCTGTTGTTGCGAATAAGAATATAATTTTGTTGTATACGCAGCTCTGCGCCGCTGCGACAGTGTCCCAGTGGGAAGACCTCCATTTAATTTAACCAACGTTAGCGGTGGCCCGGACGCCAACTCGGGCTGCTGGTGGCGAGTCAGCCACCGAAAGACACAGCAGCGCGAATCAGCCACACGTGGGAAGACCTCCATTTAATTTTAAACCAATGCTCTGCTACCAGTCGCGGTTGAGGGTGGCTCGCGGCAGTGTTTACGTGGGAAGGGTCCTTGAAAGTGATGTCAGTCGCTGACGCTCGCTTTCCGCCACTCAGATAACTGAAGTAGGCGCGTCGGTCCGTGAGATCATCCGACCGCGTCTTCACGTAGTGTACTACCTCGAGTAAATAGTACGAGGGATGGCAAAAATATTGATGTTTTTAAAACGTGAATATTTTCGAGCAGAAACATCGATATTCAGAATAGACTTTTAATATACATAAAATGTCCAATATCTATTTTTTCCCCTTTTCTTTGGATTGCTCGCAAACAACAGCCATTCACTGTTGTCAATCCGCAGACGGTACGAAACCGTTTGCTATTTTTTGCTACCTTTTTTTCATTCTTTTTACGTGGTAATATCGCTAAACTGAACTGCATTTTGAACCTCGACTACATAGAACGTTCATTAGAAAATTAAAATAACAGTCATATATATATAAGTATTGCCCTGTTATGTATCACATTAGAACCAGAACATTTTACTTCGATATGTTTCATATTTCAAACATCGAAAACCTTTTGTTGATGTATCGATGAATCGATGATATGCGAAAATTAACCATCACTTGACAGCACGCAGTAACAATGTAGGATAAAATGCAGATTTTTTTGAAAATACTTTTCATATAAAATATGTTTTAAATCTGAAAAAAAATTGATAGATTAAAAATATATTGAGAAAATAGCGAAATAGGTAAAACATGTAATATAGAACTAAATATGTGAAAGTTTGTAATGAAAAACTGGAAAATAGTGTTAGGTCGGTGACAATCCGCTACGATTATAATTTTGAGAACGGTAAATGGAAAGAAAAAACATACGTATTTTTTTTATAAAAATCCGGCTCTACGAATATGTGTTTAATATTACTAAGCACGAATTTTTAGCTTTACGAGCGTCAGGTTATTTTTTCTCATAGTCAGTACGTTTTACTACCGCAAAGATACCACAGAAAGCGCCACAAGCTGTCACCGCGGAGTTCTGGGAATTCAGAGCCGATTGCCCGGGGGGTCTCGCGGAACACCCGTTTTCTTTCTTCCTCTAATTTAGATCTCTCAAGATCCCAAATACATCATAGGATTTCAGAAAAAATGAAGTGGAAAAATTACTTCACATAGACGTTGTACGTTCTGTCTTTCGTTCTCTCATAGGCACGAGCCAAAACCTAAAATAGCAGACGTCACGATGCGAGGCAAATGGTTCTCAAAGGGGCAGTGAAACACACGAAGTGATAATAACACGCTTGGCGTCAGACCCGACTCTGGGACAATACTCCCATTTGTCAACAGTACCCACAACAGCGTTAAATTCAGCCCCCTCTGTTTTTACTCGTTTCCCTTCTTCCACCCTCTCCCTCTCCCTCTCCCTCTTTCTCTCTCTCTCTCTCTCTCTCTCTCTCATTCTCTCACACCTTCGTCCAGCGAAGGTCGTTCACCTGCCCTCCTGGGTGTCATCACTCGTCGGGGGTCAGAGATCACGTTGGACACAAAGAGAAACTCGGGATTCTCGCGAAGAGTCTCTGTTGTGCCTGCGGGCCAGGGGCGGCGGCAACGCTCAGCCGAACCCGCACAGTGTTCGTAATTGCCATACTACCCGGTCAAAATTCAATTTTTTTGTTTCTCGCCAGTTATTTTCTTTGTTGTTGTTTGGAGTTAACAAAGAATAGCGAAAATACAATTTAATGAATAATAAGGATTCGCAGTGAAGCAATAGGGATTAATTGATTGGTTGCTGGTCTTGAGCGCGTCAACTGCTAAGGTTATTGGTCTCGTAAGTATAGTGCATGTTTTGTTGTGGGAGATGGGGTACCAATTAGGATTAGCTGGCCTTTATACGAATAATCTATGACTGTAATTTTTATCTAGAGTTCTGCAATTATACATTATTTTGCTATAAAATGTTATCACAGGGTTTGAGAATGTATCTAGACATCGCATGGAATAAGATGCATGGTGACTCCAGTTTGAATGCACCTCACAAAGCTTCAGTGACACTCGACTTAAGCTGCAATATCCCCTGCAGCGAATCTAGGCATGCCCAGGTCGCCTTTGCGGTCGACTTGCCTTTGAGTCCCGCAGATGACAAAAGTTTAGCTGTTTAAATAAATCATTACTTACCTCCATGGAGCAATTAACGTAGTACGATGTTGTGTATCTCAGTTAGAGAACATAGTGTTTAATTATAAAAGATTCGAAATGAAAATTTAATGTTGTTTATGTATCAATTGTATCATGCTCAATTTTTTAAACTTTCTCAAGAAGTGCAAATTACTCTCAGTGATATGTATGTGGCTCAACTCAGTATTCCAGCCGAACGAATTTTAGAAAATTTCAGAAACACCTTACACACGAAACATCTAGGTTGACAAAAGACATTATGCATTTGTTCCTCATTTTCTTAGTTCACTTTACAGCATTAGAGCAATATGAATCTGCCTCTCTGGTTACATAGTAATTGCCAGAAGCTCAAAACGTGTTTCAAAATACCACTTAAGTAGTTACACATTTTTAAAGATTTTTTTATAAATACACGGGCAACGAAAAAATTCAAATTTTTGTCCGGATTAAATTGCAATTCCGCCCATTGTGGGCCGGCCCGTCTGTGTATACGCGAACATTAAATGGTGGTAATGCGGCGACGAAGCGTCCGCCCGGCCCAGCCCTGCGCCTCGCGCTGCGGGCAGGTGGGCGGGGGTGGGGGGAAGTGGGGTGTGGGTGGGGCAGCGCGGGATCGTGGAGCTTGGGCGGCGCCGTTGTCACTGTCGTTTCTTGCTTAAAGTCGAAGGACCATTCAGAATAATGCGCAACGTTGCTTTCGATTGAAGGGAGATTGTATCAGGCAGATCTGCATAATATATGTATTAATAACAATAATGATGATAATGATAATAATCCGACACATAATAAACTAAAAGCCCAGCTAATAATAATAATAATAATAATAATAATAATAATAATAATAATAATAATAATAATAATAATAATAGATACTACTATTAATTCTAATAATAACAATAATATTTATGTTACTGGCTAGGCTAGCCCCTGCTATTCTGCCTCATATTCATCAGAAGAAAATCATTATCAAAGTTATGAAACATCGTGTAAAAGGAGACAGGAAACTACTTTCAAACGTCTTTCATTTTTCTTAGACTTCTAACTTTTATTATTAAAATGTATTCGAATTTTAATTAATTTTATTAATCTTCTTTTGATTTTACGTTAATATTTGCTCTGAAACGAAACGCCCTCATTTGAGATGTATGTGTTTGACATTCACATATAAATTTATTGAGGCTGTTTCTTTCTTAATACCACGTTGCTTATAAGTAGTTATCTGTAGATGAATTAATTAATAACTTGTGTCGACTTTGCCGAGAAATTGGAAATAACTCTATTTCGTAAAGCGTTTTTCAAAATATGCATTTCGTTTCTTTTAATGTCGGTGCCATTTAATCTAGATATCAATCACTAAACCACTAGAATCTGCACTTATTTTAGATATCACTCGAATATGAAAAAATACAATGAACGCAAAACTTAAATGTACTGAACCAGTAGCCAAATTAGGTTTCTATACATGACTGTTAAACTTGTTTTATTGAGCTTTTGCATTTATGTATGGTGATGGCAAAACCTTTTCAATTGATGTAATCGATTAATTTTAATCGAAAAACACATGCAAATAAAGCTATGAAATTCAAGAGATTGGTATAGAAAGTGAGAGTTAATTCTCACGCACAGACGCAATCACCACTGCAAGTGCCGTAAGTCATCCAAAACGCGTCTTAGTTAATTAAAATCGCTAACGTATGTTTTAAAGAAATTTCTGGAAATTCTCTGGATGGATCTGAAAAATTATGCTTTCCCCGTCAGGCGACCGAGATGTGTCGAATCATCAATTGCTTCGTTTGGTGAACCGAAAGAGATCTAAGTGACGACGGACAGATAGACTGACGGACGGGCGGACGCAGGTTACTCGATTACTTTATAAAAGAATATAATAATTATACACGTATAAAATATAATATTCAAATGAAATTACTATTTGCTAACAGCACATGTTGATATTATTGCTTTAAAAACTTGCTTATAAATCCACAGTAATTTTACGAGTTACATTTCCAGAAACGTTTGAATAAATCTTTATAGCTTCAAGAATGGCCCATGGTCAGCGTACTAGCTTCCCGTGCTGTGAACCCGGTTTCGATTCCCGCTCGAGGCAAAAATAGAGTTGTAGGTTTCCTTTAAAATCGTCTCAGTGTCTGTAGCTATGTGACGAAGAAAAGCTCAATCTGGCGGATCATGCCAGTTACAGCGAGGAGAATACGTCATGCTCGCCACATGTCGCCTTTACCCCCAAGCATGATAATTTAACGAGGCCCAGGCATGAGGGAAACCGGTCGCTGGCCGGCGAAGTCGGATTACCGACCTAATAACTTCAAATACATACATAAATAAATCGTTATGCATGGAGTTATACATGAAAAAGAAGAAAACTTTTTTTAAAAGAAACTTTTAAACTGTGTAATCCGTTATGCGAATTCAGAGATTAATAAAATTCTGTTTCATGTCAGAGTCCTACTAGAGATACATCCTTGATGTCAAAATGTGATACATATGATTTTAATAGTTCGCTTTCCTTCGGTCCATTTGATATCAATTATTCGTAACACCGTACTTCAGACTTCAGAAAATGACCAAACGGAATTTAATCTTAGTAATAATCCTCTTTATACTTGAGAAATAAGAGAAAAATTGAAGTAGACATTTTGCTAATATTCCAAATCATTACACATTCTGATTTCAACATCCCAGTACAAAGAGGCTTCAAAAACTCTGCATTATATCGTTGCCGTAAGTAGTAAATATCTTTACATGTAATTTTCACTAAATTAAATTGGATAAAGATGTTTTGGTAGCGTAGCTTTGGAAATAACATCTGTTAATTCTCATAATTTTCTCATATCAAAGGCACAAGAAATTAAATTAGGTCATTAACATTTTTATATTACTAACATCGCAGTCAACTTGAATGCAATTGCATTGGTTTCGTAGTGCGAAATAAAGTGTGTAGTTACTTCTGCCTTCGATTTTTTGGTCGAATCACTGATCTAAATCTGGATACTGAATCAAGCAACAAGTGTCTAATACAATAACCGATATGTTTATCGGGATTGTATTAACTGGACATCGCATTAATCCGGCGCCTCTCGCTGTTCTCCACTAGTAAGCTGAAGGGAAATGTAGAAGAAAGACTACGAGGTATTTAGTGAGCAACTGGAAGCGTAATTTACTATCGTGCTTTTAAACCATATGTTTAAACAAGTTTAATTTTCTTTGTACTTCTATAGTACCCAAAATAATTCTGTAGATATACTTCCCCTTTTCTTTTTAATGTATTTTAGCTACTGTTCTAATATTGTAAACTTTTTAAAAGTAGTGAATAAAATATTTTTAATATTTCTGCATAAATAATCTACTAAACAATCATTTATCATTTCAAAATATCTCACTAAAGCCAAGGGTCTCTAATACTGCAACTGCAACAATCCGTCAAGAATATGTATCCAGAAGACGAGACAGTATATGAAGCAAGTCCATTACGTCATATTCAGTCTCTTCGTCAACAAAATACGTCTTTATTTATAAAAATAGTATGCCCGATTAGGAATCAATGTATATTGTTTTATGACCAATTTTATTCGCATTTCTATCATGGTAATTTATCCCCGTTGCTTGAAATTGCTGTTTATTTCGTCAATAGTACAAGAACATTAGAAACATTGTTACCTCACGTTTTACAATTAAGAAAGATGATAGTCTTTTACCGCGACAACGCCTCTCCGTCAGACGCACATCGCGACGAGACGAACACGAGATCACCTGCGGAGGAAGGGGGCGGGGCACGTGCTGGCCCGGGGCGCCGCTCTTGAGGTTGCGATAAGCATCGCTTCAGAATCTCGCAGCATTTGTAAAGTCGAGTTCCATTCGTTTGCAAATGCGTCTGTTGAAGGGGCCGCGCCAGGGCTATGAATATGCTAAGGAGGGCGAGCGGGTCGTGAACGCAGTCGGAATTGCGCGGACACGGATCGCTGCGTCGCGCCTTTCGTTCTTCGCTTGTCATTTTTCCGAGGGCTCGGTGTGGTCCACCCCGCGTAAGACAATGGGTGGAGCATTTCTCTTTTTTATAAGTTTTGGTTTTGTTTTCAACCTTTCGTTTGGGTCATATTACTCGGATAGTGATACACCTGTGTATTTGACATGATTTGGTTGTTTATCAATCCTGTGCTAAACAGCGGTGTGGGTTTTAAGAGTAGATATTTTTATTGAAGATAAGAAACTTTGAATTTACCAGGTGAATTGAAAGTACTACTATAAACATTCTCGACTACTCTAAATATATTTTTTTCTTGATGATATGAGCGGCTAAGCAATATAATGCCATTTCACGTTGAGAAATCAGTTACATTTCTTTAAATTTTGGAGAATATTATAAGAAACTGCTACATGAAGAAAATATTTACTAGGTGATACTTCATTCGTAGAATAATCCTAAAGGTAAAGTATTTAATGTTTTCATATTAGACTTTTAATAGCCAATATTGCAGAAAATAGATTAGTTACCATGTCAATAAAGACGATAGTAAACAAGATGTACTTGACAATCTAACACCTGTGTCATACTTTAATATAATTCACATGTTACACTGTAATTAGAAACGCTTAAGACTTGTAATTTAATCCTATTGTTGCTACTGGCCGTTTACGCATCACTTCCGAAATGGAACTCGCCCGAAAACCAATTCATGAGCACACTGCTACAGTTATGCTTGGCACTGCAGACAGAGAGAATACTAAATATTTGTGGTATTCTCTTGGCAACAAACATGTCTCAACCCGAACACACAATCAATACAAGTGATCCGCTAAGTGCTCTTCTCTTGGCCTCAGTGATTCTCGATTCATCTCTTTTCTTCTTGTCTCTCTCCCCAACGCATAAATTTTGCTCGCGTCTTCTCTTTCTTCTTCCTTCTGCTCTCACCCTGCTCTTCTTCCTTCCTTCCTTCTTTCGTCGTCGTCGTCAGATCTCACCATCTCGTCACCGCCACCTCCCGAGGAAAAAAAACATGCACGACACTTACAGGAATAATGACCTCAGTAGTTGACGAGCCCGGAATAATAATCAATCTTCCCAATTTCACTTTTTGTTTCTTCAGACTTTGTTTACTTGCTTTTACTCGTTTCTTCAGACCATTCTTTGTTTACTTGCTTTCAATGTTTTCCTCGTTTCGAACGTCGTTTTTCACCCTTTTCTATTTACCTGAAATGTATGAAAAAAAACAGGAAGACTGGAGTACCAAAAGTAGCAGTTTATTGATAGTTTTGCTTCACTAAATGTAACGATTCAAATCGTGCAATAAAGAAGGTTTGGGATAGACCAACTACTCAGAAGAGACCAATACCAATCCGTATCCGTTCACTGTTCCACCAGTAGATGTACAAATTCTGATCCTAGCCACTAACAGTTCCAACAGAATAAACCAATTTCTTAGCGTAGTCGGTATAACGGAACTAGTAACAATAACAATAGCGCACTCGCTCCCTGACCAAATCTAATCTTTTCCGAGCTCCAGGCTGCCCGTCATAAATGTCGCCGCTGCTAGCCCAGACTCGCTCCGACGGCTAGCTGTTAGGTGGAGCGAATATTGCTCTGCTGAACTGTAGGCTTCAATAGAGTGCGCGTGCCGTCTTGAGCGCGCGTGTAAACTTGAAAACTAGCTGCGCACACAGCATTGCCAAATAAAATATTTGCTTTGACGTAGGAGAGAAAATAGCCAATTTTTGAGTTGATAACTGCTAGGAAATTATTTTGAATGATTTTGTAAATTACGCACGCTTGTAAGCTACATGAAAACGATCGCAATCAATCGAAGTTGCTTTGGGGAGGAATGTTAGTATTAATTGCCCATATCTCTCAGCGCTCCTGCGGCGTGAAAAGGAAATGATTTAATTGGATTTTTAATGGAGCTATGTGGTAGAAGGAGAAAATAGTCTTGGTTGAACTTACATTTATTGTTGTTTTTTTTTAACCAGAACGTGCCATGAGCGAAGAGTCATGTAATGCTGGTAGGCTGTACCTTCAAAACCTACTAGTACTCGTAATAGCAGGTTTTGTTCTGTGCGTGCTGCCTACTGTGGACCAAAGGTAAACTGACACTGGTAGTTCGCAAAATTCAAATTATGTATTTGCTCGTATACAAATAGACACTTGAAAATGACTGTAATATAATTGTATGTAATATAATGCACAAAATGGCACCGTGTAAGGCGCGAACTACGATTCATATTAACCATGTTACTTGGATGGACTGAAGATGAGGTAAAATACCTCGAAATATGTTTGCTACTGTAATTGACGAATATTTTGTTATTAAATTTGTTTGTGGAAAATTATTTCTTTTCCTCCCATTACATTACAATAAGTACCACGATATTTCTGCGGAAACCACCGAGTTTATTCATTTGAAAATTGTTTACATCATGTGTCAGACCAGAGGGTCAGTCGTGGGTGGGGTAGCAAACCGGTTTAATCTTACAATTTGGGCTGATGGACGCCACGGTAAAACTGAACTTACAGATTTTTCTCTCATATCCCAGCGCAAGTCGACACATGTAATTTAATTTGTTGTGCGAGTATATTAAATTTGAAGTACTTTCTGCGATTGGCTTCTTTTACGAAACATGCACGAATCACCACTGGCCGATATTCACTCCACCGCATTCTCCTTGCCTTCTTCTCCACAAAGTATGTTCCCTTTCCTCCTCATTCTCCCGATCTCCCATTGGCGATGAGCTTCACTAGAACGCACCCCCTCGTCTAGACGCTCACTTGTTTCCTCGTAGTTGAGCGCCGCCCCGCTCCTCTCATCCAGCGCGCTGCTCGACCTCGTCGTGGCAGCGTCTCCAATCCTCTTTGCAGTAAAGCGGGACGGTTTATCTCGACGCGAAGGCTTCGTTTTGATATGGACCGCGCGCATGAGATTCTCCCGCCCCCGCCTTCCGCAGTCGCCACCCGCCCCCGCCCTGTATCCCCGCTCCCACCCCCGCCACCGGCCCCCGCTGTCTGCACAGCGCAGCGCCAAGACGCGTCTTGTAAACTCCGCCGCCCCTCCTCACAGTGTCCCGAAATTTCACCCAGAGCGAACGGCATAGATGGCCCTGGGAAAAAAATTGATGACACTCTCAGTACCTGTGACCGGGAGATCCTAGAGGTCGAGTCACGGCGATGGTAGGAGTTTCAACATTACCTACATTTCTACGTTAATTCAGAGTGCACGATCGGTAGTTTTCCGTGGTTTCTCCCATTAACACCATGCTGGAGCAGTACTCTGACAAACGGGGCACGGACCGTATGCGATATTTCCTTCCTCTTTCTAAACTCACACCTTACTTCCAAACACACTCGCATACATACACTAACACACATGCAGGGTAGCTGGTAGGAGATACCTGATGGGGAAAACCCCACAAGTCGACGTGTAAGTCGGCGTCGAATCTGGCCACGCAGGGGGGTGATGACCACAATTTCCCCTCGATAAAATCATACACTACACTTACGGGAGTAATGGTCTTTAGCCATTGACGCGACCGGAATCACTAATCAATCAATTGAGAAAGAGCGCGTAGATAATAGTTTCTGTAAATTGTGTGGAGGCAGCTGGGATATTGAGATAATGTATCATTAACAAGGATAAGCATTTAGACACGATTGAAACATTTACAGAAGGATGTAAGCACCTTGGCACCATCAGTGTTCATGAACAGAGATGCTTACAACTCATCGCTTAACGTGTTTAATTCAACTTGGTGTCACTGATGATGAGAAAAAAACGTCGGGTTAAGGTTTAAGAATTAAACAATATTGAAACAATTTCTGCTTAATATATCCTCGTGAACTGTTTTCTGTAAAATCTTTCACATCACTAATGAAAATCACCGGATGAAATGACTCAGCATGCACATCATTGACTCTTCCTTATTGTTAATGATACGTTCTAGAATTTGGACGCATCCCGGCGGTAGCTGATTTTTAACAGCATCTGCATAGATGCGTCGAATTGGAAGCAATTGTTTGGTTATTTTGTCTAAGCGATTGATTGATGGTTCTTTGTAAGTGATTGATTATTATGTCTAAGCGATTGATTATTTTGTGTTTTCGAGTGCTATTTTTGTTTGTTCCACAAGTATGATTCCATCCGAGGAGGTGTCTGAGTTCCTCCCCCGTTAGAATGTGAGATCCGACGCCGTCCTAAATAACGATTTCAGGGGGTTCAGGTACCTCCGTCAGCCGGGAACTCCCCTAACCGGGAAAATCTCGAAGCCCCTACCAGTCTTCCGAAATATTGTGGGGGTAACAAACGGGCCAAAGGTCGCGCGAGAAGTTACCTTCCTCATCATTGTCCCCTTCTCTCCTTTACAATAAACAATAAACCTCAACCCTACGTATTGGCCGGCCCTAGATCTCACGTTCCACGAGAGACCACGTATCCACCTCCAGGGATATAACTTGCACTAGACTTACGGGACAGAAGACCTAAGAAGGCCACGCTCCTGGAAACAGCAAATAGTCATTCAACCAAAAACTAAAAATATCTTGTTTAAATGTCCATGAACACAACAATTTTTTTATACTACATCCATATCGATGAGTCTTTTTCATCATCTCATAGTTATTTCTACTTTAAAGTATTTGGTGTTTTAGAAATTAAAATTTTTATTCTAGGATGTGAAAAGTTAGGTCCATAACTGTCCCATTTTACTTATCTATGGTTGTTCCGAATGTATAGTTTCGGACCAGTGTGCACCGTGGATTTCCCTGCAGGATGTTGTCGCTTTGCTATCGCGCGGCGCTGTGTTGAAGTCGGTCAAGACGCCTGTCGCCAAACAGTTCGCAGACGATGTCGGTCAAGGCGCCAATGCAGCCCGCAGACGATGCCATCCTACGTGGCTGCATTCAAGAAGCTCTCGAGAAGGCGCACAAATCCACGAAGATATTTACTCCAAACTATGCTCTCTCCGAAGTAGGTTTGATGAGAGGTTTTGAGTTCTCTGATATGGTCTTACAAAAATAGATATTTCAATTAATTACTGTATTGTTGTCAGTTTACTTTCTTAGATGTATTATCATTCCAACGTGGGGTATTATAATTTATTTTTCTGCAAACGAATTTTTATTTATTATAAATTGATTTTACCAAAGTGAAACAACTGCAAGGTCAGGTAAAGGAAGTCCTAATAAAGTTTAATATTCCAACCTAACAGACAATTTTGAATTAACTAGGCATTTGTTTCTCTTGTGAAAAACGGTGCCAGAAATCATGTGCGCAGTTTTCTTCATTATTACTCTTATTTACATTTTATATTGCAGAAAGAATTCAGGGATGGTTTAGAACTACGCTATTTTTCCACCCCTAGCACTTTTTAAGGCATTTCGTTCTTCTCCTTCATTACCACCCTCTCTTCTACTTTTTATCCTCACTATTGCTCATCTTTTTTTACATCATATTCCTTCTCTCCTTTCTTTATCATCACACATTCCCTCAGCGTCTTTCTCCAGTATTCCTTTTCTTCTTCCTATTTCGAAAATACAGAATCATAATCCGTGTTAGAGTCCTTTAATGTCGCTGACTACATCAGTTCTTTAATTTCGGCCTAGCTTCTGTCCTATTGTTTTTTCTTTCCTTATTTTTTATTATTCACTCGTTTAGTATTTTATCATTTCTTCATCTTCTTATTTTATTGATGCATTTGTACGTATTCTCTTCCTTCTGATCGCTCCATTTTCCTTTTTCGACCACTTATTTCAAAGTGCGATATCATACAGTTCTCCAACTTCCTCTGCTACTTCTTTAGCAGCATTGCCTTCTCGTACATCGATTCTAGTCCCTTTCTCGTCTCCGTTTCCTAGTTTTTATCATTCTCTTCTTCTACATGATTCTCTATCTTCCTTTCTCCTTTCTTGCTTATCTTCCATAGTATTTAGGCAACGATTCAATCTCCAGCACGACATTTTATGAATACTTCTTTTTCTTTGTGAATCTGACACCCAACTGATTTCAAGTAGATGTTCTCCGTATGTTCTATCCTGAACTACTTCTTTTACTTGTGTAGTTTATTTCATTTCTCACATCACAAGTATTTTCCTTATTCTTTCATTCTCTTTATTCTCTCTCTCCTTTTCGAATATATTTATTTTTCTATTTAATACTTTTTGCAAAGAATGTTTGCGCAAAATATGGTGTCCCAATCTGTTTTTCTGTTCTTTGTTGCTTCAATTAGTTTCCCTTTCAATTTCTGTGAAAAGTAATTCATTTCTGCATTCTCTTCTTCCTGCCTTTCGTACTTGGTATTCTTTTTCATGACAGTCCTTATAAGCCATTTTCATTCCATTTTCTTTATCCTCTCCCTCTCTCTCCCTTTCTCTCCCTCTCTCTCTCTCTCGTTTCTATCCTTCCAGACCACTCTTCCTTGTTGTTTTCATTTTCGTTGTCTTCAATATGGCCTTTTCTCTGTTTTTCATTACACCATTTCAAGCTTCTTCCTCTTTCTCTATCTCCTTTCCATCCCTCCTCTTTCATCACTCGTGCTTCTCCTTTTCGAAGCGCATATGCAGGGCCACCGACGCTGCTGGTTGTAAAGATTGACGTGCGGATGGGAGCGTGTCTAGGGTGGTTCAATTTGCGGTTTAGTCTGCATCGAAGGCCGCGCGCTGCTTCAACAAGACGGGAAATTGAACTTGCGGATCATACAATCTCTGCATTATTTTTCTGCTGGCGCCACCCAACCTCTTCACTGGTCACACTGACAAAGATCAGGACTTTTAACTTTTTGGTGTATTAATATGTACATTTGTTTTGTTTATCTCTCTATATAAAATACACTATGGATAAATTTGCTATTTTATGCAATTTATAAGCAACCATCCACACAAACCCCTGCTGTGCTTCTGCTGAATAGGAAATTACAGCCCAGTTCTGCATCTAACAAATTTAAGAATAAGCATTCATAAGTTGGCAGATTATGACATCGAAAACAGATTATTGCAATACATATTATATCTGCGCCTTGCTTGGAAATGATGAATCCTAGGCCCAAAGAACCAAATTTATATTTTCCGAATTTTTACTTCTCCCTTTTCTTCTCTATTTCTACTTCTCTTTTTTATGTCTCCATCACTTTCTTTTCACTTTTTACATCTCCCTCTCCTTCTCTATTTCTACTTCTTTCCTTCTAGTATATTCCTATCTTCTATTTGGTGTATGTTTCTATCTTTTATAAGAAGGCACGATGATTCTCTCTACGATAAGATGGGAATTAGATACAAATTCTTGAAGTAATAAATACAGAAATTTTTAATCATCTGCATCTTACCTACCGGGTGTTTCAGAAAAAAATACACAAACGTAGAAGACGTACAGAGATGGCCAAGGAAAAGCAGTTTTCCTACGCGAACGTTTAGTCGTCAGGGCTCTGTGCAACATTGTCAACTAGTGGTGCTAAAATAGCACGTACTTTCGTAGGCAGGTACACCGTATTTTCAAGCAAAATTACGCGAAAAGTACCAAAATTTTCAAAAAATTGTACATGACCTTACTTCACAATCTATCTTTAAGGAATAGAGGAGAAGGTATAGAAGAATTCATTAAGAAAAAATTTCTATTTTCATAATTGTAGTTGTATGAAGAAAAAAGTTGAACCGTTGCCCAAAAAATGTTGGACTTTTGCAATTTTCGAAAAATCAGTTTTCGTCGATGAGAAATAAGACCTAACCCATTCTGTTACACGTCCTTTACATTATCCAAACCAAAATTTAATCAAAAACGATGGAGCCATCATGAGGAGATTCATGAGTTTAACGATGCCTTGGCGTAGGGGTGGAGACAAAATCGAAAGCACGGGCTATGTAGAATTCTGAGCACTTTTGAGAATGATCAATACGTTCAAGGAAGTATGTTAGTACAACCCTCGTAAGTGAACATAGTTTCACAAGATGTCATCGTTCCTTTAGCACTTGATGCGTGAAGTCGGGCGACATGACCGCATTTATTCTTTATTTTTTTAATTTTATTTTACGTCAAAAAATAATTCAAACTGCGTATGACGTGCTATGGGGAAAAGTGAATTATGTGCACATTTTAAAAATTCTGTGATCCCTACACTAAGTCATATACTAATTAAATTTAAAAAAAACCTCCCATGTAATAAAATCTATTTTCAAGGATAAATAAGCAATAAATTTTGGCCCTTATCCATGTTCTTCTTATCAATACAAGGCAATGATCAAAAATGCCACTGAACTTACTTTTCAAGTATAATCAATTCGGTGTGACACTTTTATGAAATTCAATAAATGAATGTTTGCAGTATTTTGTAAAAATATTCGAAACCATCGAACACAAACGGGTATCTTTCAAAATAACCAAACAGGCACTTCAGCTTAAGAAATATGCCTAGATGCAATGTAGAAGCATCACCTTTTAGTGGCGGTATACTTATACACAACTTCGAAGTAAAGAAACTAATCACTGTTGTACTCCTTGAGACTAAGGCATACCCTCTGAAAAACGTTCCCATAAAAAAGTAAAATTCAAAATATAAAACAATTAACAACTGTTCATTTTAACGATTTTTTAAATACATTTTTAAATCTATTATCTGAAAATAGGGGGTAGTAAATTAAAAAAACATGATAAAAATTATAAAATTGAATTGATATATTATGTGTAACTTAAAATCACAGTTCTTGTAAAAACATATTTTTTATAGGAACAAAACGAATCAAATCAAGAGGATGTACATATTTGCAATGGGCATGATTTTCCTTGTCTAGGTTTACCTTTTGAATTTTTTAAATTTTTCATTAACAACATTTTTGGTACGTTCAATCCCATTTATTTCCACAAATTATGTACATACTACATACTTTTTGCTTATACTTGATTTAGTCCGTAATTTAATCTTGGACTATTGTGATATTTTATTTTTAATACTTTCATTCTAAACAGTATCATCAATATTTATTTTCATTTACATTCATAAATAAATTAACGTTTTGTTCATACCTGATGTTGCATTTAAATATTATGTGAAGCGTCGTGTTTCAGTATTTTAAGAAAAATAAAACATTTGTATGAAAACTTGTACGTTGGTTGACCAAAAAATAAGAAGGATACCCGAGTGTTAAGATAATGTCATATAATTTCTGCAGTAACTGTTTTTTTTCTCTGTAGAGACATGATTTCAGTATGGCCTCATATATTCGTATTCAATAGGTTAAGCATATCTAAAAAACATAATTATGGCACGTATACCTGTTATACATCACAATTATAAAACTTTTACAACTTTAGAGGTGAATTCCTTACGTTCGAGACATCCAATCGCCATGGCACTTACAGACTCGTCTTGTAGATATTAAAATCAATTGAAAAATATTTTTCTCGAGTGTGTACTTACAATACATGGATTGGTGAAAACTTTGTCATCTTTGAATCAGTATGACGGATATTCAGCGACGTCCAAACAGTATGGCATTATCATAATCGGCGATGAATTTTTTCTATCATTGAACAAAATATTAGCTTTGAACTCGTTATCCAAGTGAGCATAAAAAGTATGACAGACAGTTTGAGACACCGGTTCGGTATGGCATACGATTTCTCCACACTTCTAATAACTCTGGGGAACAAAAATATTTTTTTCATTTCTTCAGGATGAAAGTAAGTGATATCAAAAGCAACGATCGCGCTGATTTCGAGAATAATTATAAAAAGTTTCTAGCACGCAAGGATATTTATTATTTGAAATGAACAAAATCCTATACTAATTTCCATATTGTCATTTCGGTTATATTACTACAAAATTTTATGAGTAAGCTTAATATGAGGCAAGAACATGATAAAAATAGAATACGCATATTTATGCAATAACATACAGACATTAAAATGGTTTGTTGAAATTCTCCACAACATTGGTAGAACGAATAACCATGATTTGAGTTTTTCTTGTAACCTCAACTAAAGGTTCGTTGTACAGGTGACACAATACTGGTGAGCAGCTCGTGGTTTGTCCTGATCACAAACACGACATCCAAAGTATAAAGAATACGCAAGTTTTGTAATTTCATATATTGTTTTTCCTTTGAAGTTTGGGTGTAAATCTTTCACAAACGTACCAGACGTTATCTGGTTGATTTGCACACATTCGATGTGAAAGGACTATTTGCATTTTATCGGACCGTTTCAATTCTACAGATCATTTGGAGAATTTCACTTTATTAAAACACAGAACTGTAGCGTCTTAATGTATTTGAGACACGCAAACCAGACACGAACTTCACAGGCACTGCGGGTACAGTTCCGCACGACTCCGACTGACTCGGAATCTGCCACCCCAACAGGTGGATACTTGTATACTTGCGATAAGGTAAAGGGCTAAAATAATTCATTTCGGTGACTGATGCGCAGAAGGTAGCACGAGGGTGCACGTGACTGGTTTTCAAAATATCCGCTAAGACCAACTCGTAATTGAGCGTGACTGCAGCCCGACTACTACCAGACGCGAAAATAAGAATGCAGATGGCAAAAAACAAACAAACACGAAAGACAAATTTAGTTGATATTTCATGAAAGCGGCAAAGATGAACTGAACTAATACTTTATTTTGAAATACATTTTATGGGTAATGATTCTACGTATCTTACAAGTGTAATTTAAATGCATTTGCATTAACATCAAAATACGGTATGATGCGATATATAGATACGGTATATTTAAAAACTGTGACGTGATATGACGTGTTTATTGTGATATCCGTAATATACGTATAAAATTGAGTATGTTGCGCACTCTACCTTCCTGGAGGTAAAAATCTTGTTATCTACTGTATTTTCTCTAATAAACAATATAGAACAAGAATAAGCTGTGTACTTATTCACCAAGAGCATAATTTTTTTCGCTATATTTAAAAACTTGCGCAGCGCGAAGCCGACACCTACAGGCTGTCATACTTGCGTTTCCTTGTCCCTTAAGGCTAACCTTTCGATAGTTTTAGCTTTGAGCTTATCATATGTGGATTTTCGTTATGGCATCTGGTCTACGACGCCAAAAAGCGTCACATTCTAGTAGAAGGGTACAGAGCTGCTGGAACATAAAACATGATTTTAGTGCTCCACTTCATTTTCAATGCAATGGATTTCAACATTTACTTCTTCTTCTCCTACTTATTTCTCCTTCTTCTTCTCCTACTTATTTCTCCTCCTCCTCCTCCTCCTTCTTCTTAAACCTCATAATGTGTCCTCTTCAGAAACATAATCACTTGACCGTTTCGTAGCATTTCCTGGACCTCTTTTTTCTAGTTCATCCCCGCTGGCGCATGCCAATTTATCAGTTCTCATTCTTGATACATGTGTGTCCCTCTTCAGCGTCTTTCTCTTCACTGACTCCTCTATCTTTTGTATTTTACACCCTTTCCTTATTTCACGACTTTTACTGTGTCCAACATTGTCTTGTAATATTTATACCAGAACTATCCAGTATTTTTTTGTTGGTGTGTGTTTTATTTCTCGTGCAACTACGGGTTTCTACTGCGCATACGATAATAGGTCTTTTCACAACACAATCTTATTAAATATGAAATCTTTATTCACCCCTAGGTATTTTATTTCTCGTATGCTATTATTCAGTCACTCGGAGATTTTTCTCATTCTTGTGACTTTATATCATTCAGCATTCTTGAGCTGGTTATATCTACCCCGAGGTTTTCACAGTTTTTTTTATACTTTTTCGTTCTTGAACTTAATTTGTTTACAGTAATGAATTTCTTTGTTATTCAGCAGTTCTTAAGAAAGTGCTTGAGAATAACACGATTCCAGAAAAGGTGCAACCAGCATGAGAGGTAAGAAATGTAGTTTATGATAACAGTATACTTTGACATGTCAAATACAGACCATTGTTCCTCTCAGAAATAGTTTTATTCTACCCAGAGAATTACTAAACCTTTGCAGTGGGTTAGCGAATGTCACGAAATAAAGAAACGAGTACATGTTCACTGTTGTAATCTATTCTGTAGGTTTTCCAAGCACTGGACTGGGTGTGCCTTCGTTGAACAGCTCGAGTAGATTTCTAGCTGCTCTGATCGGTAGTTTCTCCGTGGTTTCTCAAATTAAGCAAATGCCGTTGCAGTACTCTAACAAACGGACCACGGACAACACACCACCATTCCTTTTCCATCCTTTTTCTTGTCCTATTCTCTCATCACGCACTCAACACTACACTACCCCTTATGATATTTCCAGGTTTTTAAAAGGTAAATGTAAGGAAAGTGACAGACGTAGGATAGCAAGATATAGATTAGGTAATGAATTGAGATCGGGTAAATATTGGCTTAAATGAGAAAAAATGTAGGATCTGTGAGATGGGAGAGGAATATTCGGAACCGATTTTAGAGCGATGTCTGGTTTTTAAGGAGGGAGAATGTGGGCAAGGTGCAATATTCAGGATAAGATGAGGTGGTTATTAGAGGACAAAGGTAAAATGATTAGTGTGTTTGATAAATACAGAAAAGGGTTTAGTATTTAGCATATTTTTTTATTCTTTGTATTGTGTATATTATGTATATATATATATATATATATATATATATATATATATATATGTATATATATGTATATATATGTATATATATGTATATATATGTATATATATGTATATGTATATATATGTGTATATATATATATATAGGAGTATATATATACACATATACATATATATACATATATATATATATATATATATATATATATATATATATATATATATATATATTGTTATTCAACTGTGGTATTTACAAAATTGTAAAATAAAAATGCATTCACTACTCCTCATGTCAGGAAAACAGTTAGAAGCTTATATTTCTCTGAAAGGCAATGCTCTACTATACTAGATAACTGGAGAGAAAAACACGCAACACGGCTTTTAGTTTGGTGCCGAATCTCACATTTTGGCGGGGATAAAATACCTCCACCTTGCGAGATATGACATGCACTACATCAACAGAATTAATGAGCTTAGTATGTTACTCGCGCGGAATCAATACTCTTCCTCTTAGCCGCACTCTGAGAGCCTTTGGCGAAAATTCGGCAGCGGCGTCGATGGTATAACTGTTAGTGTATCGGACCCAAGTTTTTTAGTTCAAACCTCATCAAAGACGTGGATACTTAAATGCAAAAAAATTCTTCATACGCCTTCTTTCAGAGGGGAAGTAAAAACGGCTGCCCCATATTAGTAGATTTACTGTATGTAAAAAGTCCTCAAGCCTAAATGAAGCATCTGAGCTAAATTCAAATTGCCTATTTCGTCGCCCAAGTAATACCTTCTTTTGTTCTAGTTGGTGGGAGGAGCGTAGCGAAATTTGCGTGGACAGACGGAAGCGCAGGCCTCATGGTCTGAGTCTCGCTACGTAAAATAAGGCATCAATTCAATTCAATTCCATTCAATTACGTCAGTTCGGTCACACCGCTTTGAGAGGGGGTTCTAATGAGCGTAAATAAACATTTCAATTCCTTGAAGGAGTCAAAATTCCCTCGTTGCCACACAAACGTACTACGAAGGTGGCATTCCCCACTCAACATTTATTACAATCAAGTTTAGCCAAGCCTGAATTCATTGTTGTAATTTATGAGGCGGAAGGCGACTAATGCCGTCTCTAAATATTTCTTCTGGAAGTAATTTTTAAAATTATAAAAAACAACTCAGTAGAATAGAATAGGACAGACATGCAAATTACACATTAAAACCGCACTTATAAAGCATTTATGAAAACTTTAAATTTTGATTATCCACCAGTAAGAGTCAGCCCCTTGGGTGGGTCATTTAGAGTATGCTAACTAATTGTGGTGCGAACCCGGGTTCGATTCCCGGTCGGGATCACACAAATAGCTGTAGTATCCCAATCAGTGATTCTTTAGCCATGTGGCGAAGAATAGCTCACGTAGGCGGAGTTTGCTAGTTGTGGTGAAGGGAATACATAATACATGTCTCTCTAACCTCCAAACGCAGGAATTAAATTAAGCTCAGGCATGAGGATACCGTTAATTTGGTCAATTGACCCAAATGCCAAATATGTACATACCAGACAGTAGTTAAAGAATGATTGGGAAAAATAAAGAAAATTAGCGTATCTATGCGAGAACTCTTGCAAGTTAAATCTCTCTTATCCTTCCATTTACATATTAAGCCCATAATATATCTTTTTTCTTTAAGACTCTCTTATCCTCTTTGTTCTATATGTGTCTTCTAATTGTAACAACTGAACGTATTTTAACGTATAATACACACATACCACGCAAACTATTCTTTTTTAACTTTATTACGAAACGGAGAGACACACTCGTGCAATTCAAGTGCATAGAATACCAAGTAATTAGTTTAATTTAACATATAGTTGAAGATTCTTTACGACTCTGAACAGAAATGGTAGTATCGAGAAGCACCGAAAAAGTAAAAATGTATTAGTATTTCCAAGAAGATCTCATCCCCTCTATTGCAGTGTGAAGTGTGCAATTCTTTGATGCCACTGGCGTCAAAATTGCAGGTTTTAAAGCGCTAGAAGGCTTTGTTTTGGAGTTATACTAAAACTATATAGACTTAAACAATGCTGCTCGAGTATGGCGGATTGCATTTGACATGAATATTTAAATGCGGTTCGTTTGTTTTTTCATAAACTTCTTCATATTTTTCACGTTAAAGTACAGATACTCAAGTCTCGGTGGAATTCCTTTTCTTTAGAAACCTCATTTATAAAGATTGGTTGCATGTGAGAGCCGCAAAACTTATCTATACATACCACTGAAATAACATTGAAGAAAATTAACAGTACATCATTATACTAGAATATACAGAACGCATGCCGCATTCTTCTCTGAAAGAAAATTGCAGGTTACTAGTAGTCATATCATAGTTCACCAGTGAGTTTTTAATAATTTTTAAAAACTGGACCAGCATCATGCAAATACAAAAAACTATATTACGATCATTACTTTATTTTACACATTTCATGATACAAAGACTATTAAGGACACAAATAAGTTTTTTTGCATTCTTTTTCGGAATAAAATATAACTAATATCTGTACTAACATTATTAATTTGGGACTTCGGTGGGAATTTCTTGTAAAAAAATGTTTTTCACCATGCCACCAAAAAACTGATCACATGGCTCTCACAAAGTTTCTAAAAGAGAAAATCAGAGCTTGTCTGTTAATAACTGGATAATCACATACAGAAGCACCACGAAGGATCTTGTGTGAAAAGAACAGCAGGGAGCGTCCGCAAATTTTAATCATAGCTGGAAATAAAAGATAAGTACGATATTAAATATGTTTGAATTAGCCCCTCCTCTCTATTTATATCAAAATGGAAAGCTAAAATTCTTTAGAGACAATAACCACACTTTTTCAGAAACCAATATTCTGAAGAATAAATAACATTTGACTTTATCCACAGTTTGCAGTGAGGATATATTTTTTAGTTTTCTCTTTACAAATATATTTAAAAATAGGTTCTTTCTCTAATTTTTATGTCATTACGTAGTAAAGGTAAATTATTTTAATGCTGAAGTAAAAATACGCGATTCTTCGACCAGAAAATTCTATGAAACCCTGGTATTGAAAAAATGGATTGTTAAAAATGGTGTGTATATATATATATATATATATATATATATATATATATATATATATATATATATATATAGAGAGAGAGAGAGAGAGAGAGAGAGAGAGAGAGAGCGAGCGAGAGCGAGAGAGAGAGAGAGAGAGAGAGAGAGAGATACAAATTTTCTCTCTACTTTAATATCTCACAAAGATCTTAGCGTCCGGCTTGCTGGGTCAATGGGTCACGATATATTATAATCCTTATTACCTTTATAATGGATTATAGGATCCGCAGACTATACAGCGCTGCTGGGAATCTGAAATAGAATGATTCTAATTCCTAGTTCATTACTGTTTAGATTGACTAAATGAAAGATCATTTTCTTTTCTAAAGAACAAAATTTAACAAAGTTTATTGTTACCTTTTTGCAAACAATATAGTGAATTTAATACATGATTTTAATGTTAGGCCTTTGATCAAGATATCTTTGAATTTAGAATTTTATACCGCGGTTAACTTATCTATTCTTCGTTGATGTCCCTCGAAGACTTCTCAGTCGAAATATCTTGCGAGCTTGCCGTAGTCCAAAGTTCCAAGAAATCCTCTTCTGCTCCTATCCAAGATGGTGTCAAACTATCAAAATTATCAGTCCTGATTACGTCCTATGACATAGTCCCGAAACCTATAACTCAATCACCACTCCCGACAAAGTTCCAATTTATGCATCAATATTACTTCCACATGCAATATCTGCAATATTATTTACTGTCCTTAAACGTTCACGATCTGAAAACCCGACTCTGACTATCTGCACTCCACTCGCTCCCTCTCACGACCTACGATCCGTTCAGACACGCGATGCCGGTCAGAATGAAATCTTCCTGCATGATTCATCCCTCGAAGCTTCGTATTAAACTCCCTTCTTTTTTTTTCATAACATTTGACCGTCCTTCTCTCACCCAGCCAATCCATGCGTTCGTTATATTTTGGTGCAGCTGACCTTTCGATCGTCTAAACTTCTTAATGCATATTCCACCATATTGTCTTCAAATAAATGTTAGTTTATATTCATGTGACATATCGGTATGTCACAGTTTCCCCTCTCCAAGCGTCATTTGGTTTGCTACAACCTAACTAAATGACAAGACTAAAACTGAACACTTTCTTCTTGCTTCTTCACACTAAACGACATTAACACTTTACACTTTGCACTGCACTAGGTCTTGTTTCTTGCTGCCTTAAAACTATTTACATTTTCCTTTCGGAATGTGCCAACAATAACCATTTCACCAGGTATTCTAATAACTGTTTCTGCCTAATATTTGCTCCCCATTAACTTCATTGAGTACACATACACATTAAATTAAACTCCCTACACATACTGACAAAATACACATAATACAAAACAATAACAAAAGAAAAACTATTACTCCTAATATTTACAACTATTTACAAATCTCTGTCATGACCAGAATATTTAATCATGCGTGTCGTCCCTCATATACGGCTTCATGTTCCTGTAGTTATATGTTCCCATTTGTCGTCCGTTTTCATCATTCAAAATCGCAGCATTCTTGCTTAATACTTTACAAATTCGGTACGGACCTTTATACAACGGGAAAAATTTATAAAATAGCTTCTTATCCGCTGACGACACTTGAGGTACTCTAATTAACACTTCATCACCCTCCTTATACTCGCCTCGAAAGCATTGCTTCTGTTTTAGCTTTCTTTTGGCTGCTGCCTCCCTCAAATTGTCATAAATTATTCGCGTATCTCTCACATCATCTGGGATCCCACTTATTTCTGGAGGTATCCTAATCCTTCGAAACGGATCATTTTTTTCTTTCCTACCCATGTGGACCTCTATAGGCGTGCTTCGCGTGCTCCCATGCGGAACATTATTCAAAACGTAGTTCAATACTGGTACGGCCTCCATCCATCGGTTATGGCTTTCCGAAATGTAGACTCTAAATAAGCGCGAGATCTCCTTCATAATTCTTTCGCTGGGGTTAGCTTGAGGATTTCGTACCGTCGTGTAACATATTTGGATACCAATTCTTCTCATGTCTTGTTCCCATTTTCCACTAGTAAATTGCGTCCCCAGCTCACTAATATTCTTTAATCCAAAGGCCATCCTCTGAAAACTATACGTATTGCCTTCAAATGAAAAACTAACAAATTTTTGCGATTCTGGGTGTATTCCAATTTGCCAGTACGACGCAGTAAAATCCAGTCCCGTGAATATCCGAGCTCCTTTTACCTTCCACATCATTTCCTCCAATTTAGGCGGTTTTTCATGATGAGCGATGGTCTTGCTATTGAGTTTCCTAGCATCAACACAAAATCTGATCTTATTGTCTTTCTTACGAACTCTCACTATTGGGCTTACATACGGTGTCATCGATTTTTTTATTATACCATCCTCAAGCATCGTGTTTATTTGTTTACGTACTTCGCTTTTATATACATGGGGGATTGGATATTGTTTCAGATTAAAAGGTTCCTCATCCATCAATTCAATTTTAAATTGATATCCCTTTATCGGCTCCCTTGAACTTCCAAAAACATCTTTATATTCATTGACTAACATTTCAATTGCTTCACTAGCATCTATTCCGTTTTCGTCGACCGCGCCCTCTGCTGCCGCGTGGATCTGGTCCCTGGTCTCTTCAATTTGTTCCGCAATATCGCAAATACACATATCTTCGCCCTCCTGGTCTTTGATCCCTAAACAATGTTGTTGCCCTTTGTCACCTCGTAACAATATACTCCTGTTACCTATGTCGACCTTGGCGTCATACATTTTTAGGCCATCAATCCCCAAAATAATTGGACGAATCAAATTCTTCACTACAATTGCCGGAAACTGAATTGTCATCCCTTGACTTCCACTTCCACCCAAATTTGCCGACTTCTCGTTTCGATGCGCCTTCCATTAGCTGTCCGAATATCCAAACTCCTAGTGGGTAGCTCCTCAATTTTATTTCCCTTTTTCTTTAACTGCTCATATAATTTTTCCGACACTGCACAAACATTAGCACCTGTGTCAATTAAAATGTCTACAGGTATATTCCTAAATATCCCCTTCAAAATTAAACACGTGCTATTCTCCGCCCGATCGTCCGTATCTCCCCTTAATAAATCTTCCGCCGATACTTCAATGCTATTCAACTCCTTAAGAACCATCACGCCCTCATTATCATCGTTCGAAGTATCCCGCCCATTTACTTCGAACACTGGGAGTTTTCCTGTTCAATCGCATTAATTTCCACATGTTCCCGTTTATTGTCCTCTTTGAACCTCCGCGGATACCCGTTTCCTGTCTTTTTATTTTCCATTTTAGTACTATTTCCCTGTCATCCTTTCTTTCTGAGCTATAATTTCCTTGGCGGTTGTAATTATTCATTGTTTTTCCCGTTCCATTGTTATTCTCGTTCCTGCTTTCATTATATTGATACCAGATACTACGATCATAATCATTATTCAATGTCTAGTCGAATCGACTTAAACGTTCGACTAGATCCTCAGAATCAATAGGCATGGAGTTCCACAATAAATTTTGGATATTTACAGGCAACTGACGAATAATAATTCTAATTAATTCATTGCTATCCATTCTGTCTTCGCATGCCTTGAATGCTGCTATTTTACGTGTTGCGAAGTCACACATATTCTCGGCTCCACCCTTCTTATACCTTTCACTCATTAATTTGTATTTTAGATCAAACTTGTGGCTTTCGTTCCAATATCTTTTTAAGAATTTATCCTTCCATTCCTTATAATTAGTCGGTTCCGGTACTAAAGAGGTCAACCAATGATGTGCCTTGGACGACATGGCTTGTTCTACTATATGCAATTTTAATCTTTCGGGGATATTATTTATCATAAAATAATTCTCTAATTTTGAAATAAACGACCACGGTTGTTCTTTCATATCACCATGAAATTTTAGGTGGCTTGGTATTACAAGCGCCGATGCATTCATTGCTATATTTCCCTGCGAACGTATGAATTCGGTTTCTAACTGTTCAATCTTGTCCTTAATGTCCGACATGTATTTCCCAGATTCAGATTCTTGCACCATTTTAATGTTTCTAAGTCCCTCCTGTATTCGTTTTTCTAATTTACTATCCGAATTAACTAATTTATATTCTATGTTTTCAATTTTTTCGCCATGTTGAAGCGACATTGCGTTTAAGTTATCTACACGCGATTCGACGATTGTCAACTTTTCGCATTGTTGGTCATGTAAATGTCCCAATGTCACAACGCTCTCCTGTAAATTATTAACTTTGGAATTAATTTTGTCGCCAGATTCTTTTAATTCCCTCTGCATTTGGTCGACTTGATTATTAAAAGACTCAATTTTACAATGAATAATATTGAATTCAGCCGATGTATCCACCCGTAATTGCACTATTTCCTCGTGTATTTCCTGACGAAAATTCTTCAATTCTAATGACATTTTCGATGTCATTCCTTCCAATTTAGCGTTATTTTTTTCTAATTTAGTATTAACATCTGAAGTAATTCCCTCTAATTTAATATTCATATCTGAAGTAATTCCCTCTAATTTAGTATTATTATGCTCAAGTTTTGCGTTTATTTCTGCTAACATTTTAAGAATTAAATTATTAGGGTCCATATTTCCTAACGGTGCAGCCATTATTTCCTTTTCTTGTGGTTCAATCTCAATAATTTCACGCGAGATTTCTCCCTCGGGGTTAGTATTAGCAGACGCCATATCATCTACATTAACATTCTCCATACGCAACTTTTTGCTCCTAGTATCCATTTTGAATTCTAATACAAATTAAAATCTCTGTGTTAAATTATTTTAAAATCACACCAATGAAATGGTCTTGGCTCTTTCTTATAATTAACAATTAATTTCAAATGTCAATCCATAAATTTCAGATTCCCTTTGGATCACTTTATTATAATTTATAAGACTAATTTTATCCGTGTCACCAATTGTTATAAATTATAACAAATTATGCCCCACGTTGGCGCGCCATTTTGAGATATACAAATTTTCTCTCTACTTTAATATCTCACAAAGATCTTAGCGTCCGGCTTGCTGGGTCAATGGGTCACGATATATTATAATCCTTATTACCTTTATAATGGATTATAGGATCCGCAGACTATACAGCGCTGCTGGGAATCTGAAATAGAATGATTCTAATTCCTAGTTCATTACTGTTTAGATTGACTAAATGAAAGATCACTTTCTTTTCTAAAGAACAAAATTTAACAAAGTTTATTGTTACCTTTTTGCAAACAATATAGTGAATTTAATACATGATTTTAATGTTAGGCCTTTGATCAAGATATCTTTGAATTTAGAATTTTATACCGCGGTTAACTTATCTATTCTTCGTTGATGTCCCTCGAAGACTTCTCAGTCGAAATATCTTGCGAGCTTGCCGTAGTCCAAAGTTCCAAGAAATCCTCTTCTGCTCCTATCCAAGATGGTGTCAAACTATCAAAATTATCAGTCCCGATTACGTCCTATGACATAGTCCCGAAACCTATAACTCAATCACCACTCCCGACAAAGTTCCAATTTATGCATCAATATTACTTCCACATGCAATATCTGCAATATTATTTACTGTCCTTAAACTTTCACGATCTGAAAACCCGACTCTGACTATCTGCACTCCACTCGCTCCCTCTCACGACCTACGATCCGTTCAGACACGCGATGCCGGTCAGAATGAAATCTTCCTGCATGATTCACCCCTCGAAGCTTCGTATTAAACTCCCTTCTTTTTTTTCATAACATTTGACCGTCCTTCTCTCACCCAGCCAATCCATGCGTTCGTTATATTTTGGTGTAGCTGACCTTTCGATCGTCTAAACTTCTTAATGCATATTCCACCATATTGTCTTCAAATAAATGTTAGTTTATATTCATGTGACATATCGGTATGTCACAATATATATATATATATATATATATATATATATATATATATATATATATATATATTTAGCACGTTGTGTAGTCAGAATCCACGTTTAGGATACCCAAAAATCGATGGGCGACAAAACATCGTCTGTCTGTCTGTCCGACCGTGGTTCAGACGACTTTCTCCAAAATTGATATGGCCTAAACGAACTCTTGGCCCTGCGATTTTGGACCGTCTGGATACTTAAGAAAATATTTTTGGCGTGGTCCTGCAATTCCATAATTAAAGAGAGATTTTTGCTAGGATGAAATATTTTCTTCAATGACATTTATTTAAATAAGGTCAGCTACAAGTTTTCGAAAATATAGTTTTCGCGAAATTTTGCGTGGATTATATTTAAACAATTATTTTCTGAAAAACAGCTGCAAATTATTTCTTTAAATGTTTCTTTGTAAGAAGCGAAGAACTGTAAAAAAAATTGGCGTTGATCGCATTTTTGGCGATCTCTCGATGTCTCTTCGTTATCTCGAAAGTTGCAGAAAATTAACAATGCAAATGCACAGTATTAATGATAGAGATATTTTCCTAAACGGAATCTGTTCTAAAATCTTAATCTTTAAATAAGGTCATGTACAATTTTGTGAAAAAGCGGGAAGTTGTCTCATAATTCCTGGCTGATGTTAATGCAATTTATAAAACGTTTGAAGAATTGCTCCAAATTTGTCCTGTAGACGTTTTTCTCATAAAGAGTTAAAAACGCTTAAAAATAACGCAGTCCTTATTTCCGTGGAACATTCTGAAATTTCAAAAATATATAATTTTAGAAAGAATGTGAGATATGTGTGCTATAACAGTTGTAGCAGCCCTAGTTTTTTTAAAGAGGCTATACTCTAAAATATATGCACTCCAGATTAAAATTACACACATACCCTTTTGTGCATTTATTAATAATAGCAAGATTTTTAAAGTTATGTTACTCCTACTAAAGATAATACTTAGTTTTACTTTCAGGATTTTTAATAAATACTTATGAGATGAAACCAAAAACATATTCAGTCGATATTCTACATGAGCATGAGATATGTCTTCGACTGTTCGTCACGTTTTTGCATGTGTTGCGGAGCCAAAATCGTGAACTCTTTCGCCCTGGTCTTCATTGGCGAAGACACCATCTATTTACTGAATTTATGACGTCTCGCTCCCGAAGAAGCATAAAAACCAGGAAAAATTGAGGCCACTCAAAACAAGTCTTGTCGTCGAAAATATTTAATCAACTTTATGGTCCAACTTCAATAGCAAGGTGCCTCCTCGCTTTATGAGTAACGGCCTTCTTGGCGGCGGTGGCGGTGGGGTGGGGAGGGATGTCGCGTCGTGCCTGAACTTAGTACAGAAAGCTTCCGACCACGCGGAGCTCTAAAATTTATACGGCGTATCTTCGCGGTCATTCCCGTGGCAGGGAGGCGGTGGTCGCCGCGAAGACGACGGTCTTTTGCCCGCAACGCCCCATGAATCCCTGCGGGAAAACTCGCGCGATTACGATCTTCCCCGACAGAGTTCGCCGATGGTCCACCCACACCCCCAGCAGCAGCCAGTAAGCTTTTTCGTCGGCTTAACGGGCCCGTTCCGTGTCGTTGCTGGGACCGACGCTTCTTTTACGTGGTTTCCCGACTGGAAGATGCTACCGTCAGGCGGCGTAGGGTTGGCGAATAGCGCGGAGGAACAATGTATCATATTTATCGGTATGGGCGTCTGAAGGGAATGCCTTAGGAAATTAATTTTCATTTTAAAAACAAAAATGAAAAATTCGTAATGTTTTAGGGAGAGAAAGGCTAAATTTGAAGTTTTCAATTGAGTATACAAAAATACTTATTGAAAGGGGGAAAAATAATATTTGAAATGTAATTACCGGTTAGATTTTTATTGAAAATAAACTATGTGATGTTTGTGTGAAATTATTTTGAAATGATATAGAAGAGACATTGTAGAACAGATTCAAATTATCTATCATTGATAATAGACACGTGCATGATTTCTTGACCTTGTTGATTAATTGTAAGGAAATTTTCTTCAGTTTAAGTAAATATTAACGTTATTTAATGTGCCTTCGCTTTTAACGCTTCGGAATTTATTCAGTCCTCATCAGGACATTTTTCTTCGTATTGAGATATACCAATTTTTCTCTCTACATTAATTTCTCGCAAAGATCTTAGCGTCCGGCTTGCTGGGTCAATGGGTCACGATATATTATAATCCTTATTACCTTTATAATAGATTATAGGATCCGCTGACTATACAGCGCTGCTGGGAATCTGAAATAGAATGATTCTAATTCCTAGTTCATTACTGTTTGGATTGACTAAATGAAAGATCACTTTCTTTTCTAAAGAACAAAATTTAACAAAGTTTATTGTTACCTTTTTGCAAACAATATAGTGAATTTAATAAATGATTTTGATGTTAGGCCTTTGATCAAGATATCTTTGAATTTAGAGTTATATACTGCGGTTAACTTATCTATTCTTCGTTGATGTTCCTCGAAGACTTCAGTCGAAATATCTTGCGAGCTTGCCGTGGTCCAAAGTTCCAAGAAATCCTCTTCTGCTCCTATCCAAGATGGTGTCAAACTATCAAAATTATCAGTCCCGATTACGTCCTATGACATAGTCCCGAAACCTATAACTCGATTACCACTCCCAACAAAGTCCCAATTTATGCATCAATATTACTTCCACATGCAATATCTGCAATATCATTTACTGTCCTTAAACTTTCACGATCTGCATTACACTCGCTCCCTCTCACGAACCTACGATCAGTTCAGACACGCGATGCCGGTCAGAATGAAATCTTCCTGCATGATTCACCCCTCGAAGCTGCGTATTAAACTCCCTTCTTTTTTTCATAACATTTGACCGTCCTTCTCTCACCCAGCCAATCCATGCGTTCGTTATATTTTGGTGTAGCTGACCTTTCGATCGTCTAAACTTCTTAATGCATATTCCACCATATAGTCTTCAAATAAATGTTAGTTTATTTTCATGTGACATATCGGTATGTCACAGTATCTTATTCGATTCGATTTATTTGGTAAAAAAAGAACAGTAAAAACTATACATGACGTATGGGGGAAGAAGAATATTTGCGCTCGATTTCTTGAGTACCAGAATCCCATCCCAACATTTTAGCGATAAATAGTTGAAAGTTAAAACAATAATAATAATTAATAATAATAATTAATAATAATAAACTTTAGAAAAGCGGGAGAGTATAAACATTTGAAAAACTAGTCATTTTCGTTTCCGAATTATAGAAAAATTATTTGCTACGATAAACGAAGTGCAGATTTGATTTTTCTGCATAGATAATATAGTAACTCACCCTCGGCTCTACTGCTACCACTACAAGCAAAAGGAGACCTCAACAAAACGTGCGCATAGTGAAGCTACATTTAAGTCCAGAAGCAAAATAAGGGGCCATCTCAGCATTTGCTCAATGGATCAGGGGAAATTGACAAAAACCTAATCGAGATGAGGGTCATTGACCCGGAGCTTGAAGTACATTACTTGTTACAGGCATATTGAGTCTTTTTTTAAATTATACAATACAAATTTAGACTTATCCACTATATATAATTGTTTTGTTAAAATAAATATTATTTTTCTCTTTGATGATCAGTATAGTCTCTAATTGTGTAGAAACGGTTTTGCAGCAGAAAAGATTTTACTTTTAACTTAAATTTGTGTACCGACTTTAATTGTTTAATGTCTTATGGCAATGCGTTGTAAAGTAACGTACATGTATTGTATGCGGATTTCTTGTAGTGAGTTGTTGATACTGATACTCGATAAACGTGATTTCTACGACGTGTATTGTAATTATAAATATTAGTATTGCATGAAAATATGTTCCCACCGTTAAGTAAGTCAATTTTGACAAATATTACAGATTCGTAGATAAATAGGCAAGGCAGAAATGGTACGATTCCAAGCTCCATGAAAAGAGGCTTGCAGGGATCACGTGGATGGCATTTTTTTCATTATTAGAATAATTTTCTTTTCTAATCTAAAGGTCTGGGTACTAAAGGTTTAGTTTGCCCAGAATTGTTTGCCATATCTCCCATCTCTAAATTTTGCAAAATACACGCAACGAGATGCATGAAGGCTGACAGAATTTGAAAGAATTCTGAATGCGTAACATAATGAACTTAATTTAGAGTTTAATTCTGATAAATGTACACTCCATTTGAGGTTTGACTGAATCGGACTATCTTAGAACCAATCCACATTCTAACGACACTTCCTTCCCATATATTCCTTCCTGCACTACCTGGTCTTGATTGCCCCACGTAATGATGAGGCGATAGCTGTGCCAAGGTGGCGTGTTATGTGAAAGTTGTGTGGGAATCAAGGCCAGGAAGTGCAGGAACGAATATGTGGGAAGGAAGTGTCGTTAGAATGTGAGTGGGTCCACATTCAATAGTCAATATTCATTGCCGTAATGTGATTAAAAAGTTAAACTTATATAAGAAGCTAAAAAAACATGTTTTCATTTGTACGAAATATTACGGGTAAATTATTTAAATCTGGCAAAAAAATTGTTGTTTTTTTTAACTTCAATTACGATTTTCAACTTAAAAAAGTTTCTATCCCCGGATGCAATTTTGTTTATCTTCATCCGCTATCCCCTTTAAGTCAAAGCGATTGTCCCATTTTTCCCGAATTTAACTATACACACTAAGAAAATTTAGAGAGTTAAACCTGTCTATAAAACTACTTTATTATTGCCTGTAAAAATACGAAAACCGGACGCTTCAATTAATGATATTTATTCAAACTGTCGTTTCGAAATTCATATGAATCATGTCTACTGAGTTGTTGAAACAGAAAAATGTAGATAATTTTACTGGTTTTTGACGTCTATAATTTTGCAGTAGATTAGTCGCAATTTTATATTTACAGTGAGTTTTTGGTTGTAGAATTTCTTTGATTCAAGAGCCCCATTTTTATTGAACCTTACACACAAAATTATTTCTTCCTTGCTCAATTGCTCCTTCCGAGTTTTGGTTGTAGAATTTCTTTGATTCAAGAACCTCATTTTTATTGATGCTTACACACAAATTTATTTCTTCCTTAAAGCAAAAAGTTCGTGGGATTACGCACATGCAGGGATGGATTGTCTTTTCCACCGGGCGCGACATCCCCTGTAGAGAATCTAACCAATTACCTTGCGGGACAATTGCTCCTTCCGAGGAGGCGGCCATTGTTCTTAATGCAGCCCGGACATAATCACCGCTCTCCCTGGCGGGCGCGGTGCTTGAGGGGGCAGAGAGCGTCGTCTTTCTCCGCGACCCCAGCCCCAGCCCCGGCGCCGCCCACCCCGCCCGGAACGCGCGTGTATTAGCTCCAAAGTCCATTCTATTACGCCACCCCCTCAGCGGGTGGGGACTATCACTTTTCCGGGCTCCCTCAACCCCGCGTTGACTTTTTCTGCGCTGCCGCTCCAGACGAGTGCCTGCTTTACTGATTTTGAATACATATAAATTGGCCTCTAAAGGGCTTTCGTTTCGTTTTAAATTAAACAAAAGAACTGCTATGTCATATTAATTATTTCAATCGTTGAACATTAATAACAGTAACGTTGTAACAAACGTCCATCTTGAGTTCTGGAAAATCTGTAACTAGTTAACAATTTATTCGTTCACATCGCAATAACTATTAATTATTGATGTAAGGTAAATACGGATTAATAAAGCTCTATTGTACATTCAGATTACAGGTTGTACACATCAGTACAACCAGTAAGCAACCTCGAGCGATGCGAAAGGTTTCGGTAGATGCCCAGGACGTGTGGGAAAATACAAAAACAAAGAAATAGTTTCGATTGATTCATTATTTCGTGTTTCCAAACACATAAACTGCTAACTGTGCCGCATGTTGTGTCCCGTAAGTGTAGTGCACGTCTCTCTCTCTCTCTCTCTCTCTCTCTCTCTCTCTCTCTCTCGAAAGTATCCTTCGATGCTTTCTCTTTTTATTTACTTTAACCATTACTCTTTTTATATGCAAAGGTCTATCCGTCTTGAGAAGTTTGTTTTCCTGGATTGACATGACGGTTCAAACGGATTCGCGGTTACGAAAATCTACGTAAGAAATATTTATTTATTTCGGATTCGGGTAATTTTCCTTGCCATTACCAATAAATAATAATACTTCTTTTCAAAATCAATTAAGCATTGTAATCTCTTGCTTTTCTGCTTCAAACAAACAAACAAAAAGCATACATACACTTTCCATACCAATGACAGTAAAACAATAACAACAACCCTGTTAAACATTTAAATATTCCCATTTACGCTTCCCTTGCATGCATAGCCATTTATCCTTTACTATTCTAATTGAATAATTATAAAAATCTACTACAAAACGTGTTCGATACTCGTGTTAACGTCGACATTCACGTACATTTTAAATTCCATTTCTGCATAGTCCAATTAATCCACGGCATCTGCATCTTCTCCACACAAGATTTTTACTTTCTCCAACACTGGTACTGTCCAGCATCCAATTAATTTAAACATCCGGCTATCACTACCTCGGAGAACCTTTTACTCCCATCCGATCGTCACTGCGGCGAAATCCGTTCTGACTCCTTATTCATAACATCTTCTTCTTGTCCTGAGTTTGTTCTTCTGTCCTGTCCTGTTTGTTCTTCTCTCTCCTTCCTGTCTTCTCTGTTCTTCGTGTCTTCTCTCCTGTCCTGTCTCCTGAGATGCGCAGTACTGTACACATTTTCGTTTCTCTTTAGTTCTTTTCGCGCAAACTTTTATCGTACGCCTTTCTTATTTCTGATTTCTTATACTAATCCCGCCTAAGCATCTTCTTTAGTTATTCCATGACTTATCGATTCTTGCGTTCTTTTACGAAATTTAGTCAATACCCATGGAAATTTCCAACTTGTCCATTTGATATTATACTCGCCACAAATTCCACTATTTTCCTGTCTATTAGCCACATTGGCCTTACCGTACATTCTCATTATTTATACATCGCCATATAATTCCTTTACATTTCCCATTGTTAATGCCCTTCATCTTTGTAATTTATCCGTAATTTGTTTATATTGACTTGCATTGTATAAATGATATTTACAATGTTTCTTAACATTTTTCAGTATTGTAAGTTATTTCAATACCCACTCATCTACCCTTTTCCCCGTTGACTTGAACTGAGATCATGCTTCTCTTGGAACACACATTGCGTTTAACTTATCCCAATTCCTTCCCGGGTGCTGTTGGTTCTAGAATTCCCCTCTACGAGTTCAAACTCCAGAAATTTATTATACTTCGTTGACCCATCAATGGTGGGGACTATCTCTTTTCCGTATCCCCTCTACTCCGTTGACTTCGCTCCAGAGCTCACTAATTTTTAGTCTACTCGCAAAATAAATAAAATTAATTAATTCATGCTAGGTAGCAATGGCAGACCTCTGTTGGCTTTAACTCCGTCCCAAGGACCGAACGTTGACACGTCGATTATTTTCATTGTAGCTCTTCCAGTGACACTAGCTTTTCAGTGATTCGAGCACTCGTGTTTTTACACTATTTGTTCCACTTCCTTGAGTTTACTTACACATATATTTTTTTCATGAAAAAAATGAAATTTTACATGCTAGATTTTACATGAGCTTATTTAAAATATATTTTACATGCGAGATTCCAAATTGTGATTTAAAATCTCTAAAAAAAACTTATATATCTCAGTTCATTTACATGATGCTCCTGAACTTTCTTGTTACTACACTACAGTTACACACATTCTGTTCTCATTTATATTCTTCATAAAAATTATTAGTGGTCTTAACATACTGAAGTACAAAGAAATAAAATCATACGTGTAGGTTGATTATTAAAAAAAAAGTCTAAATTAAATTTTTGGTGTAAGTTTCTTGCGTACTTTTTCTTCAAGTTTGTCAGTTAGGAGGCCTTGAATGTGAACAAATAAGTTTACATCGGTAACTGGTCATTTTTACATTTAATGGTGTTGGAACTATTTTAATCTTGATAATTGTCTCATATTAAGTTGTATTATCGAGTTGTACAAGTGCCTAATGGATAGAGACACTCTCACGAACGGTGGAGGTGAGAGGACGTGTTCGCTACTCCGCGGTTTTTCGTGACTTCTAAGTTGTGCGTTAGCCCATTGTGTCAAGTTGTCCGTCCACATTTTGTGTTTTGACTAGTGTGTGGTGGTTTCGTGATCAATTGTATTTCCTGTTCATGAAATTCTGTGTTTCAACTGGTGTTTGCAAGAAAATAATGTTGCCTTTATAAGAAGCAAACAATCGATATGGCCAGAATCTCTCAGCCAGAATCTGAATTCATAATTTGTCTAGTACAAGTCAAGCTAAACTACAAACTCAGTTGTTTCTTCAACAACAATATCAGTAGCAACATCGCATTTTATATCAGATTCCGCAAAGAACAGTGATAGCAATGGCCCTTTCTCTCTTCAGCAGTACAGTCATCAAGTTCAAGTTCAACCGATGTAACGAATCCAGAACATAATCGAACAACCAACAGTAATGTAAGTAGTGACAGCAACACTCATAAATGGCAAGTTGTTGTAAGCAAGCGCAAGAGATGTAAGTCTCACAGCCCTGAAAGAGAAAAACGATCAAAAAGTCAAAGTGCATATATAAGTGGCAACTATCATGCAATAGATTTTCAGATCTCGAACTTATTAATGACGATGAATCCAATGAAGTAATCGATGAAAGTCACAAATCCAGCAAGATTGAGAAGGTGCAAAAGCGACCGCTAATATTTCTCCTTAGGGTAAATGTCTTCCACGCAATGTCAGAAACTTTACAGAAAGTCGTGAAGAAGGAAGATTTCTGCTGCAATCTCGTGGGCCAAGATACATTTAAAATCTTACCGGCAACAGCAGAAGCTTATCGATCACTTACTAAATACCATATTAAAGAGAAAATAGTGTATCACAGCTATCATATATGACAAGAAAGTACATTTAGGATAGTCTTAAAATATATACATCCTACAATAAATACTGATGAACTAAAAGTAGAAATAAAAGAAAACGGTCACACTGTAAGAAACATTCATAACTGCAAATACCGTGCAATAAAAGCTACCTTACTGGTATTTTTTATTGATTTGGAATCAAAAGATAATAACGAAGATATTTATAAATTGCAGTACCTTCAAATCACCAAAATAATAATTGAAGCTCCAAGAGTAAAGCAAGATCTTGTGCAATGCCACCACTGCCAAACTTGGGAGCACACGAAGCACCATTGCAACCATTCTTATTGGTGCGTAGTGTCCTGTGAAAATCACGAGAGCAGAACTTGTGATAACAAGAAAAAAGAAGACGATGCCTGCAAAATGCGCCCTTTGTGAAGGTCCCCATACGGAAAATTATAATGGTTGTGAAATTTATCAAAAAATGCATAATAAAAATATCGACAGGCATCTAAAATTCCGCAAGATTCAAACAATAGTGCTTCACAAAACAAGATGATTACAGGTCAAGAAACCTTCCCACTGAGACCTGCTTCGATAAATAATTTAAATTAGCGTAGTTCTTATGCACAAACACTGAACAAATCACAAAAGAAGAATATCCTGAACAATAATGCAAAAAACATGGAGTCTAATACTCAATTATTTTTAATAATACAACAGTCTACGCAACATTACACAAAGAAATACATATAACAACAATAAAAGAAGAAATCAACAAAACCAGCGAAAAATATTTTATTTATTTATTTATTTATTTAATAGGTAATTATTACAGACAAATTAAATTAACTTGATGCTATGTGGCTAGGCCGAAGGTCTTTAAGCCATTAAAATACAACCTACCGTGTACCCTACATCCTACCGTGTTCTAATATTTCGAATTCTGGTATTCACCCCAAACGGTCTCTCCATCGCATCAAAGCCGCGGAAAAGAGACCATAAGGTACGGCTGAGGTAAAAAACCTGAAGGGGGAAAAACTTGCCGTCAGGTGAAAAATACCTACAAAGAGTACATAACCATTCAAATATTCTAGCCCTCAACTTACTAGACAATACTGACACCACCAGACGACTTCAACGACATCATACTTTAGACCTTGCATATCGACTGTAAATTGTTCATTTTAGAAATTTTTTGTTCTAAATTTATCATCGTGTATATGTATAATTGTATATTTATCATATCAAATCAAACATTTAGTGCAGCTTGTTAACTATCAATAATGTAACATTAGAGGAATAGACTTTAATACGGCCAATAGACTTTAATTCTCTCAAACACTAGTTTAAACATTCATGTAATTTTGCCAAATGCTTGTTCATAAACGAATTGGAAAATAAAATATAATTTTAAAATAAATGCTTCAATTATTTTGGTAAAATATTTTTTCGTATTTTTTAAGAATTTAAATTTATGTTATTTATTATAACGTGCATTCCCGATAGTAAGGGACATCTCGTGTCCTAAGAACTATTCCCTTCAATTTTTCATATTCTGTCGCTGCTGACATATCATTTTTCGTATAATGCCCTTTATCGTACTTTTGATGTAGACCAGTTCTCACTTGTTTGAATAATTTGTATTAGATTAGTATATACGTGTACTTCATACCTGTCGTAAGATGTTTCTCGCTTCAGTTCCTGTGACGCACTACTTCTCTCCCTTCGCCGCTTAGTCCTTCCAAATTGCGGTCGCTCGACCCTCACAACATCTCAGTCTCACTTTTCACGATTCCCCCTCCTAGGGTCTCCTCTGTCCTTTTTGCCGCATCATCGACTTATTCTCTCGCTTTCCGGCGCTTCCATGGCGCACGGCGTCCGCGTCACCCCATCCTCAGCCCTTCCTTCCCCTCCGCTCGCATCCCTTAATTGGAGCGGATCAGGCGCCGGAAGGATTCTCCGTCGAAGGCTGCGCTGCCTGGCGGCGGAGCCCGCCCGTTCCCACAGTGCTTCCACATGTGATTCCACGAGGCCACAGGGGTGGAGGTCTCTCGCCGCTGGATGGTTGGTTGGTTAGTGATTCCGGGCGCGTCAACAGCGTAGGTCATTAGTCCCGTAAGTGTAGTGCATGTTTTTCTCGGGAGATGGCGGTGATCTTTCCCCGCTGGATGGCGAGATCCGGCGCCGACCTACCGTCAGCTAGCGGGGTTTCCCCCTAACCAGGATCTCCCACCAGCGGGGTACCGCCCCAGCCGGGACAAGCTCTAAGCACCCGAATCTGTGGTAGTGTCCCGGAATATGTGGTAGTGTAGTGTATGTTAGCGTAAGTGTGTGTGTGTGTGTGTGTGTAAGGGGAGAGGATAGGACAAGGAAGAGGAAGGAAAGATCGCTCGCGGTTCGTTTGTTAGAGTACTGCTCCGGCATTCACCTGGTGTTGATCAGAGAAACCACCGAAAACTACCGATCAGATCAGTCGGTCGCTCTTCTCCTCCAGACAGCGACTGAATTCGACCTAGCTGAAAAGCTAGTCGCACAGTCGCTTGATGCACTGGGCTACTGCTCCCGGTCCGCTGTATGATGAGATCCGGCGCCGATATATCCCTGAGCTTGCGTAGATTTTCTCCAACCAGGTACCTCCCACAGCGGGGCACCGCCCCAGCCGGGACAAGTTCTAAGCTCCCGACCGGTCTATCGGTTGTGTAGTGCTTGAAAGTATAAGTGTACGAATGTAAGGGGTGAAGATAGGAGTAAGCAAGGGGTAGGGACAAGGAAGAGGAAGGAAAGTTTGCACGAAGCCCGTAGCCTGTTTGTTAGGGCATTTCTCCGGCATTCTGCAGGTGTTGATCGCAGAAATCACGAAAAACTATCGATCAGAGCAGCTGGGTGTTAGATTTCTCCTCCAGACAGAGGCTGAATTCGATCTAGCTGTCTGGCAAGTGTCGAAAATCCTGCCAACGTCAGGGCTCGATCTCTAGATCCTCCCGGTCAGAGGCACTGCAGTGATATCAATTGATGTTATGAGCCGGTCATACACGTGTGTTTTCGAACCACGGTGCAATGACAACTTTTGGCTTTAAATAAGTATAACGCTAGTATTTCTTCGATTTTTTTATGAACAATGATGATTGTTTAAGGATTGTAACTTATACTTTCGCTATTAATTTATACATAATTGGCGTTAAAAGTTTATAATTTAATAAACGTCTATCTTTGGAAAGGTTAGTCAATTGTTGCTGCAGTAAATCCTGTCTTCTAAGACATTCTACACTGTAGCGGTTAGAGCACTCGCTTCTCAGTTCGGGAACCGGAATGTAGATCCCGGTGACTTCTTGGAACAGTAGGTTGTGGATACTGTAGGGTGGAACTTTAGGTTTTCTCACGGTTATTCCGATTTCATACCTTATTTGACATCAATGCTCTATCAGCATTCTTGACATATCATCTCACTTCTCTATCAAGTAATTCTCTTTCCCAGGAATCGACATTTAAGGTCAGATCAAATAAAGCAAATAGAAGATGAATATGTCAATATATTTTACATTTTCAACTACTTTATATTAATTTACTACATGGATATCCAAATAATGCATTAGCTCTTAATAAAAGACGCCTAATTTTATAGTGTAAATTGCCTTCTGTTGAGCGTTTTGTATTATTAAAGCATGAAATTAAGTAGAAATAAACATTCGTAAGGTTATAAACCACTTTTGTTTCCAAATGCTTTATATGGTTTCTAAAATTGGGGTACGAGCATCTCTAGCAGGCATAAAGAGTACACGAATTCAATACAAAGAAAAACATTTAATTAAAAAAATAACAACTTCACTAAGCGGTTCAAATATACCGTTTTAGTTTTTCAAGACATTGGAAAACCTACTATTTTTGTGTACCCGACTGGAGATCTTGAAATAAAGTTAAAAATCTCTTGACTTAAAATTATTTTCGTTGATGGTGTACCTAAAAAGTAAGTTACTGCAGTAATTTCTATTTCAAATTGCACCTTTTTGGAGTCTGAAATTTTTACTGGAAATTCAGACAACAGATATTGGTATGAATTGATACATTCACATCCGTCGAAAATGTGATGATTGTGCATAACTGTTGAGTCTTAATAGCTGTAACACAATTTTATTTTGTTCCGAAATTTTTAATATTCTACTAGAATTGTTATAGAAAATTCAATAATATATTATTTTATTTTTTACATACATTTGTTTAAAATTTAACTCAAATTGACAATACTGATAATTTTTCCAGTTATAAAATTAGGTCTAAATATAGGTAGGTGTTAGGGTCTAAATAGAGTCACAACACTTGTGATATGAAAAGATAAAACATGTGAGAAAACAAGAAATACCGTTAACAAATTGTTTATGTACTTTGTGTTACTTATCATCATCAACATTAACAATTCCATTTTTTCCATTTCTTATTACAATATTTGTGATCAGAAAAGGCAAATAAGGTTGGCAAACAATAAATGAAATTCCGATAACAAAAGTATTAATGGAGGTTTAACTTACTTATTAATGTAAATATCGTCACGTATTCAGCGGCTCCATTCCGATAATTTTGGCCAGTTAAAGACTTAGTAAAAAGATCTCAATGGTGGTGTATAACTTGTGGTACCCTGGCCGAGTACAATGCGGAAGGCACGGTCGAATATATGTTAACACACATATTGCACATATATACACCACTCCCTAACATCACAGTCTATTTTTTAATGCGAAAAATGGAATTAAATGACATGGACTTGATGGGGCTCATATATCTTCTCATTTTACTATTTTAAAAACCTTGTAATTACTATGTATCATTAATTCAGCTAATTTTATTTAAAATGTCATTTAAGGGAATTGCATTAACGAAGTAAACAGTTACAAGATATTTATCATCTAGAAAGCAAAGAGTTGCTCTGGGCATTGTTTCGAATTGACCTATACAATCGATTTTGCCCGAGAATGTGCAATGGTGCATTCCATTTTTTCCATTTCTTATTACAACATTTGTGATAAGAAAAGGCAAATAAAGTTGGAAAACTAATGGAAAAATAATGCGCGAATATGCAATGGTGCAATGGCAGTTCAATATTCAAGAAAAATCAGGTGTTTCCCTCCGTGAAAAATAAAGAGCGAGTTCAGAATGTTGTAATGATTTAAAGATAAGGAATCTATTTCTTAGAGGTTTTTATTTACAATTTGTTTCTTACGAATACTTGAGTGATACATACTAACATGAACAAATGATTAGAGAAACATTAAAATCTCCAAAGAAGATCTGAAGGATGATACCACTCAAATGCTCCGATAGATTCATTGTTGTCAAGAAGGTTGATGGGAGGTGTATATTGGGATGATTATATTACATTTGGATGTACTTTGCCCTGGTCTTTTTGATTTCTTCTTGTATAGTTGGGATCTGTAAGTCTTTGTGTATTTTTACGTTTGTTACTGACCACGGACCAATTACACATTTCCTCAACGATATTGACAAAATCATAGTATTTTAATGTCTGAATTTGGAGCGGTTCCCCATAATTATATGTCGCACGACCGCCTTGGTTTTCTTCAGTTTTATACACAATTAATAGGTTTCTTATGCCTGGAGATGATTTCTTTCCCAGTAGCCAGTTTAATTGAAAAAGTTTTAGGTATAGTTATATTATTTTATTCTTTGATGATTCTTCCATCCGAGTCTTCTGTTAAGGTACTTCCCCAAGTCGTTTTAAGGAACATGTCGCGATTCGAATGTTACAGATGATCATGTTTTGGCAAACCATGAAAAGATACTGTGACACATCACATCGTGCCGATCTCGTGGAGGCAGGGCCAGTGATTTGAATGCCCGTGCGACTGTCGCCGTAACGGAGAACGACAGCGCTAGAGAACTCAAAGAGAAAATAGTGAGGATCTCGCGGGGTGGAAAGTTCGCACGAGAAAACATTGAGATTCGGCTAGTGGAATTTGAAGTGCACGGTCGGCGGTGAGTGAGATGTAAGAGGAGAGGAGAGGATACTTAAACAGAGTCAAGGGCTCGAGGCAGAGGCCACGCGAGCAAGCTGGTCCCTACGCTGCAACGCGACTCAATGGTTGGTTGGCTGGTTGGTTGATTTTTAGTGATCTCGGGCGCGTAAACTACTGAGTTCAGTAGTCCTATAAGTGGAGTGCATGTTTTTTCCTCGGGAAGTGGCGGTGGTCTTCTCCCACTGGAAGGTGAAATCCGGCGCCGACCTACCCTCGGCTTGCGAGATTCTCCTCAACCAGGTGTCTTCCACCAGCAGGGCACCGCCCCCGACGGGACAAGCTCTAAACCCCCGACCAGTCTCCCGGCATGTGTGGTAGTGTAATGCATGTTCGTGTAAGTGTGCGTAAATAAGGATAAGGCAAGGAAGTGGAAGGTGAAAGAACCACGTGGTTAAGGTACTGCTCCGGCATTCGCCTGGCGTTGATCGGAGAAAGCAAGGAAAACTATCTATTACAGCAGCTGTCCGCTACAATTCACCTCCAGACTGGGACTGAATTCGACCTAGCTGACAAGCTAGTGTTGAAAATCTTGCCGAACGGTGCCTGGATGGAATGGTCGCGGCTTTCGGGAGTTTGACTCGTACGCACATCCAATGGCTGGTGAGGGCCCAGTGAGTGAGCCGTGGAGGAAATAACGTGAGTGACAAACTGAATTTTGAAAGAAACGTGAGATACAGGTGACGAAAAAGAATGTTTATTGAAACTTGTTAGTTGGGGGATTATTTCGGACCCCATATAGTCGTCTTCTTGATAAATGTAAAACCATCAGGGAAATATATTGATAATTTCATATGACTAAATATATTGAAAATATTGCTTCCCCTACTCCGATCTGCTTGAAAACGTCTCATGGATTTACACAAGTAACCTTGGCTTACGTGAATATTGGGGCCAAATTGTTTCTTTGTTTGTTACCATTGTTTAAACAGATGTCGTCTGACGTTTTCTCTTTCTATAGTGAAATGTACTTTCTTAATTATTTAAATTGGATATACATGCTGATATATTCAAAGAAATTGTTGAAAACACTTTGTACAAATATTGTATGTGTAGGAGACTTATAAGAACTTTTATAACTTTCTTTACTTGTATCATATAATTCATTAGTTATTTAACGTTTTATGTGGGGAAGACTGATAATAACTCTTATTACTTCATACAATTTCTTTACTTGTAAAATAAGGTTCATATGCTATTTCATTGTTATGTTATGTTGCTGTGTTGGCTATTGCTTCTATTTGTAGTTTCAAAGGATCAAGTATAGGTGGATTTGAACACTATAAATGTAAGTGGTAATATGTGCAACTTCTTTAATTGCATTATAAGATTCATATGATATTTCATTGCTTATAGTATGTTACGTTGCTGTGTTGGCCATTAACTTTATTTCTAGTTTCAAAGGATCAAGTATAGGTGGATTTGAATACTATAGATGTAACAGGTAATATGTGGAACTTTTCACTTGCATTATGAGATTCATTATTTCATTGCTGTGTAACGTTGTAATTGGTCTGACTTTCTTTGTAGTTGCAAAGGATCTTATTTGTAGGTGGATTGGAATATTATAAATGTCATTGGTAACATGTGCAACTTCTCAGATTATATTAATTATTAAGCCAAATGACATGTTTTTATTGTGTTTTCCCCAATTCATTTGAGGAGTCCCGAATTCACATGAAAACACATCAACCCTCTAGATGCTCGCCCTCTTCGTAAAGTTTTTCGGATCAGGCAAAACAATATTAAAACTAAAAAACGAGAATGTTTCAATATAGTATATAAAATTATGTAAAAAGATGATGTACTATACCTGAGATTTCGCTCTTACCAAGTATGTGATACATTTGTCGACAATTCAGTTATTGCAGTCTGCAGCAGGGTCAATGCATGAACCAGCCAAAAGGCTTCTTCATCGTCCTGACCATCGTCCCTGGCAATCCCGTGCACTCCCACTGTGCGCGGCCGTTGACGGCGGTGGCGGTGGCGGTTGGGGGCGATATTGCCGCAGCTGCCCAGAGCTTTCCGGCGATAGCCCATTAGCCCCGCGTCGGAGTGCCCTGCGACTCTCGACAGCCCCTCCCCGCCCCCTTCCACCCACGCTGCCGCCGCGCCTTGCCCCCGCGTCGCTCCAATTAGCCGCCGTCCGCGCCGGATCATAACTGTATAGACAACGGCGCGAGGGCGTCGGCTGCCGCCTGGCGCTGGGAGGCGGTGCGGGAGGGCGGAAAGGAGACGCTGCCACCTGACTTGCGAGGAATTGCCGAGGCTTTTCTCGGGAAATCCCCTCACTGTTCGCTCTTTGCACGCGGACTTCGTGTGGGGACTCTCGGTCCGGTTTCTTTACACAAACGATTGATTGATTAGAGTTTTCGAGTGCGTCAACTATTAAGGCATTAGTATCGCAAGTGCAGTGTATGCTATTTACCGCGGGAAGTGATGATGCTCTTCATTCGATGGATGAGGAGATTCTGGCTCCGGCATACACGTCCGCTTGCAGGGGTTTCCCCAAACAGATATCTTCCATCACTGGAGCACCGCCCTTGCTGGGGCAATTTCTAAGCTCCCGCCATGTCTGGTGGTGTAGGACATGAGTGTTTGTAATGAAGGGATGATGATAGGAGAAGGAATGATCACGGGCGATCCGTGGCTCATTTTTTACGATTCTGCTTCTGCATTTGTCTGGTGTTGATCGGAGAAACTACGGAAAATTACCGATCAGAGCAGCCAGTAGCTAGAATTCTCCTCTAGACAACGGCTGAACTCGACCCAGGTATCGAAAATCTTGCCGCCGTCGGGACTCGAACGCTAGAACCTCCCGGTCAGACGCACTGCAGTGACATCAGTTGATGCCCGTGACCACCGAAATTACACAAACAAAAAAGTAATTATTCTTGTGTATTGACCACGAACACCAACAGTGGAAGCGGCAGCGTGGAGACAACGCCTTAAATTTCGAGTGTACTAGTATTTAGGAGGTCCAGGAAGAGAATCTAACAAGACACTAGAAGTTAACTTCGTGTTTTTAATATAATAGTGTGTCTGAAACGCCTATGGAAATGGAATTCGTGTGTCAACTATTTTGGTTGATTTATTTGTTTTTTCTGATATTCCTTCAAGGCAAAATGTGGAGCAGTACCCTTTGCAATTGGCCATGATCTTCACGTTTTTCCCACAATCATCTTCCCCAATCTGGACTGGGGCACCATGGGAGAGTACGTCGAAGAGGACGGGCGTTAAGGAAGCAAAACAGATGTGAAATGGGAATGAGAGAACCACAGAGTGCGAGTTATTGTTAAATCCATCATGCGACACACGATGTGACAACCAGGCGGGTTGTAATGATTTACTAAAATTATGTATTATCGTAACATATGCATACTTGTAATACATTCAGAATATCAGATACTTATACCAACATTTTATATTAATTTCTATGAATGCTGAAGCCATCATTTTGTTCTAAAAATTTCAAACGAAAGTTGTATCTATATAACTCGAAGTATTCATTACGGAGCGAGCTTCTTTGTCTCTTAATTGGATGTATTTTTCTAAAATAGGATTCGTGCTCTTGTACTTTTTGTACATTTTCTTAACGTTTGAATTTTCATCAACATTTTCAGTTTCTAAGAACTCAAAATACACATATGATATAATTAAAATATAAAAGTACTTATTAGGAAATAATTTTATTCTGTACAAGTCTATGTATGGATTTGCGTACGTCAAATGTAAATGTTGTACAAATATTAAGACAGGAAACATTGTGTATAACACCGATTTATATAGGCCTAACGTTAAGACGTATTCCACAGACGTTCTTAGAAATGTTATCAAAAATTTCTCACTTCTCTAAGACTGTTTTAAAAAAATTGTTCAAGATCTGTTGCAGATTTATCTGAGGAGATACCTAGCGTCAACATGCGACCATCAAAGCATCTGATTAAGCAAGTAATTTATAATGATCTGACAGCAGCTATCTTTCCATAATTTACTTCTCTCAGTCCATAAATTATTACGAGAGATTATCTCAGATGCACTTTATTACGAAAACATTTACATGTTTCGTAGCGTAGAGTCAAAATCGATTCGATATAATACGAGTAATGAATATTTTGCAAAAGAACTTGGAAAACTCTCTCCATTTGCGATCGTATCCTTCTTAAATATTAATTATCCCGTAAACATTCCCCTTCTAATTGCGTAAATGAACAAAGATCGTCGTACGGCACTCAAACGAGGCTAATGAGCAATCCCCGGCAGCAGGAAATGCAACCCCTGCCGTTGCCCCTCTCTCTTCCCTGCTGCTAGGCGACCCTGAGGTCAGTCACAGACCTCCCCCTGAGGGAGAGCACGATGAAGATTTCTCCAGTACTTCCCAAATACAGTGGGGATGAGTAAAGGCTTCTTTCTTTCTTCCTGAGAACTTGTTCAACCATCCACATCATTATCATCACCGCAGATTAGCTTGAAAACCTCTTCCCGAAGACATATAAACGATCTTTGTCAGCTATTAATTTTGTTTAGTTACGCGCTTTTCAAAGTATCGGACCGTCGTCACAGTGATATTTGCCCGTCAACTAATGGATCACCATGCGTAGAAAAATTGTGTTTTTGAAAGATGCCACTAAAATGTTTTTTAATTTTGTGAATTTTATCTCAATAGATAGAAAGCAACAATATTCTTCGCTGAAAGATCATTCTCCTTGAAAGTTACCTCCCGAGAGATTTAAGGAAATACTAGAGAAAATTAACGTCAATTGTAGGTAATTGAATAGGTTTGAATAATTTTAACATATGATTTTTGTCTTACACAAACACTAATATATCAGAGTATAAAATTGATCGTTGACTTGTTTACACAATAATTAGCATACAGATAACTGTATAAAAATAAGCACTGATGAATTGGAATATTGCAAATCTGGTTTCATTCTAATCGGTATACGAATACAACCAATTTTAGATGGCAACACTTCTAATATCTGCACCTCTGACTTAACTATTCAGTGTTTTGGATAGGGGTATGTAACTTGTACCCTGCCTTTTTAATCTTCTAGTGTACCTTGAATGGTATAGAGATATGCTCATTATTCTGTCTGACAAATATTAATTTAATTTTGTTGCCGCAAGTTGGGCAAGCCAATGAGATAAACTTTATTTTCAAACCTTTTGTCTAATTAATCTGCCCCACGTTGGTCATGCCAATGGAATATGATTATTATCGAAACTAATTAATTTAATTTTGTTGTCCCTCGTTGGGCAAGCCAATGAGATATACTTAATCTTTTTCCCACTAATTTATTCTCATTATACCAGCAAAGCTTAGCTCATGCCCATTCATAATAACATTAAGATATTCTAGACAACTTTTACTTTTTCTAGGTCCAATTTTGCTTACTTTTACGTTATTCCACATTGACGGACGTTCTTATGAAGCGGAAACATTTCTGGAGATTTGCCAGTCAATTGGTTTCAGATTGCACTGACATATTTGATTTAATAATCAGCATTATTTCATAAAAATAAGGAACATAGCATTCATTCAATTATTGTACGTAAAATCAATAAATGACTTTAGGTTACTTTGTCTGCCAAAGAAAAATGTATCCTTTTTTATTTTTTTTTTTAGATCTGATAGTGGATATTCATGCATTACTTCTTACTTTGATTTCTTGGCGCGTTCTTTATCTTCTCATTTGCTCTCGCGCCGTTCTCCTGCGTCGCGACGCTTCTTCTTTCTTCTTGATTTCGTATACATCTTTGTTCTATGTTTATTGGTGCTGCACAAGTTTAATATCCCGCATTTTCCCTACCTCTCACCGCCGGTCGGTGCCTGTTCCCGAATACTTTTCTGTCAATTATTAATTTTACTTACAACCCCAAATTGCACGGCTAATTCCTGTACTTAATATCGAACTTGTCCGTTCTATGGTGCAATCACTAGTAAACTATTCCCCTCGTCGACTAACAATATGCAAACTTTATACAGTTCGGTCAGCTGCTATATGTAAAACACAATGTTGCTCGCTCCACATCTAAAATTCGAGAGAGAGCTTTTTGTGTTTCCCATTGTTATCTATGCCACCTGTATTTCTAATAGTGTCTATAAGTGGCTTTGCCTGGTCATATAATAACTCTTCCCTTTCGTATAACTGTTCCTTGATTTGGTATAGTCTTTGTTGGTATGTTCTTTGATATATTACAGTATTGTTTCTTTTATCGATTTGTTAATGGTTATAAAATCTCAGAAAGTGCATTTCTGATGCATTTATCCCTTTACTTACAACTGACGGTTTATTCTATATCAGACTCATAAAAATGCTTAGGTATAGTCAGTGTTAGGTAAAGGTCATTATATTCACATTTAAGCTTGAAGTATTCGTGCATTCTGTGGCAGTGTTCGACTTTTCCTCAATCAGAACATAACATAACGAGGAACACACACAGACGTTTCACTCAATGAACATCTGCCTAGCAATTCCATATCCGTAACGATAATGATGGTATACAAACACTCAAAACATTGACACAGATCTCACACGCATCTAACACGGCCACGTCCAACGTGGTTGCGCCCACAACGCACGTCCACCATTCGTGATTTCCGCGCGAAACGCTTACGAGTTTAATCGTCTGCGTAACTTTTCGATCGAATTTCAAATGCAGATTTGGAATTATCAGACGAAATCTGAATGTAGGGTGGACACGCCGCTCTCCGGGGACGCCTCCCTTCCCTCAAACCTCCACCCGCTTTCCCCCTCTCCCCTCTTCGTTTTCGCTCCCGCGGAGGGGGAGCGCGAGTCCCCGTGAATTTCTGAAATAATAGAATCGAGGCGCTTATCTCTTTATTCATGTGCATGTCGGGATGGTTTCAGGGCGCCCCCCTGGGACAGACTTACAATTGCTAATTCCCCGAGTACCGCTCTAATTCCCGCACGCGTTTGAATTTTACGATTGAGTCCCGTTATGTTCGTGCTAACGAGTATGCGTCCCCGGAGGTGTACGTAGGTGGGCGGGCAGATCTGGCGCGTGAAGTGTGAACAGGAAGGTCAGAGACGGAGAAGAAAAGCCATTACTGAATGAATAAAAATACATGCTTTTCTTACTTGGCTGACGGATACAAATTTTATATTTAGTAATCTGTGTTCTTTGGTTCGGAGGTATTTTTGTATAAGAAAACTTTGTTTTTCGGTTTTTCTTACAAAATATTGTTTGAAAAGGAAAACAAATATCTTCACATTTCTTGAAACATCGTCTCTTTCTCAAGAAACCTTCATTGATTGATTGACTCACGATTCAACTGCTACGGTCATTACTCCAGTAAGTGTAGTGCATGTATTTTCCTCAGGCAGTGATCTTCCCCCACTGAATGGACACCGCCCTATCATCGGCTAACGAAGTTCCTCCCAATCAAGTATCTTCCACCAACTAAACAAGCTCTAAGCTCCCGACTGGTCTCCTGGCATGTGTGGTAAGGTGGTGCCTGTGCGTGTAAGGATGTGTGGGTGAGGGCTGAGGATAGGACAAGGAAGAGCATGGAAAGATCGCGCGTAACCCGTTAGGCTACTGCTCCGGCATTCGCCTGGCGTTAATCGAAGAAACTACAAAAACTACCGATCAGAACAGCCGGCCCCAAGAATTCTCCTCCAGTTAGCAGTTGAATTCAACCTATCTATCTAGCTAGTCTCGAAAATCCTACTACCGTCGGAGTTTGCACCATAAGACCTCCCTGTCATTGCAGGGACATGAGCTAAGCTGGTAAGAAATAATAATTCAGCTCTTAAATATCCGTACAGCTGTTCAGATTTACGCATGCCAAAAGACGTTACTGTACGCAACGTGTGATGAACAAGAATATGTTACTTATTATACTATTTTTGCCAATTTCTAATAAAGGAAAAAAGAGCGTTGTTCGAAGAAATGGCGTACGCAAAACTTACCGCCGAATGTGCAGTGCTTGTGCGCTAATAGCTTTGCCTTTTAACATTCATCCGCTTGCCACAACCCCGACCAAGACAAACTCTTTATTATTCTCAGTCGTCCTTGGAAGTTCTTGTGCCTGCCAATTATTAATGAGGGATGGGTTTTCTGCCATAGGGAAGTACGAAGTCAAAAGTATAACATATCTAACTTCATTGCATGAGATTTCCAATCTCATGTTCATTGGCAAACAGTAATCATTTTCGCCCCACCCCTTACTGCCCTGAAGTATGCAACATTTATTCCGAACCATTCTGGAGACGCGACTGTTGAGTACCTGAAATTTGGAATATTTTGTGGTTTACCTTGTGAAGATATAAAATTTAATTTTGAATATTTGACAACTTGAATGTTGGCTTATGCAAACTTTCACCTTTTAGCATGTGTAAACATTTGAGATAGAGTAATTTAAATTGTTATAGCATGTATCTTTTTGTTTTGTGTTTTTAATGTCTTAAACAAAAGTGCTTGGATACATAGATCACTGTAGCACATTTTTCAGAATGTTGTTAACAAATTTATTTTATGTATCAGAACCGTAATGTAAATATTTGAGGAGCACAAATTCTCAGATTTGGGAATTGTTAATGGAATTAGCTTAATTACAGGTGTATGAGATTACTTCGTCAATTATCGTCCTCAGTAAAATATTTTTTCGTCTCACTCATTTGTTAATCTTTTAACAAAACACTTTAGTAGCACACTAGTATTCTTTTTAATGATCTATATATTCAACAATGTACTTACTGATCATGCTAGTTATTTTTAATGTTAATTATATAATTTAGAAAACTCAATTTATGCTGAATTGTTAATACCATTGAAAATATTTTCTAAGAGATTTAATTTTATTTTATACATACAGTAACAAAATAACTGTATCCGAAATTGGGTGTTTAATGTTGTTTTATGCCGAAGACAAATTAACAAAGGATATGCCTGACCTCATTTTGGTAAATAACAAACGCAAATGAAATTTTAGAGAATAAAACAGACGCGTGGTCAAAATATTTTGCCACACATTTAAGTCGCTCAATGTAAATATTCGGATGGTTAGAAACCAGGAAGCCCAAAGGGTAAAATAGGATGCATATTTGTGACGTGACATTCATTCATTAAATCAAATCTAACGCGCCAGTTTCTCCCGCACCAACTATCCATGGTTGCGCCTCTCTATGCACTTCTCTGAACCTTCTTCTCTATTATGTAATCCTCAGTAGCATATTCAACCAGCACCAACCTCACTATGAGTCATCAGCACTCGAAACCTCGTTTCATGCCAGAATACACCAACTCTCTACGTCTCTCACAAGAAGTGTGCCCTTCTCCCATCCTCACCGAGGGAAAATTAGAAGCGCAGAGAGAACATAACGACACGAGCCCTGGAAACGATTCTGCACACTCCTTGCGCGCTCGCCCCACCCCTCGCCCGCTGCCGGGCGCACCCACCGTTAAATCCGCCCGCGGCCCCGCCCCCTCGCGCTCCCCAGCCACGCCACGTGTGCCAGCCCGCGCCCCCTCTCGCGGCCTCCCCCTCCCACGCCGATCGCCTCCGCTCCAACGGACTAATGCCCCTCGCCCCTGACGCGCCGTGCGATCCGGAGGTCGCTGCCGGGCGGAAGGAGGGGCTGGCGCGGGCCCGTCAATGCGTGATGCCTCGCTCGCAATAATATGCGAGTAATTTGCTGCACACTTATTTGGAATGGGGGCGTGCCCGCTAATGTTGACAGGTGTCACCGCGCGTTTTGCGTTTGAGATTCATGATAGCAGGTGCGTGGAGGGGGAGTAGAGTGTTGGTAGTACGTGCTGTTGTGCGTGACACGCTGTGTGAATATGGGTGTCCATTGATAAAAGGGACAAAAAAGGTCAGTTTAGTCTTGCAAGACCACGGCTGTTCCACGCTACAGCACATACGTTGTTTTCTTATGATCGTTGACTGTCACAATGTCAAGTAAAGAAATTTGATTACTTTAAAAGATAATTTTTTCCGTTTTATATATTTAAATACCGTTAGTAAATTTAACAAATAACTAAACATAATTTTATTTCTTAATATCCCACAAAAAATAAATTTTACCGATATACTAACCAAGCTCATATTGGATCCAATCCAAAAGTTGGAAACATTACTTTAATATCTGCTTAAAATTAAACCTAATTATATGAATCTTTATAAGTAAATCATCAAGAACTACAAATGGCCTCCATTGATCGTCAAAGCACCATTCAAGAGCGCGATGTTATAAATATTCTTGTGAGTATTCGTTCTCTCGTTGCGAGCTCTCAAGCAAATCACACCGAGTAGCACACTCTCACGAGATCAATGGAATCAGCGAAGACAGTTTTTCGGGGCCAGTGAAAAGAGGTTATGTCTTTGTTAGCGAGTGTCTGTCGGGCACGGAACAGCTTATTGCCGATTCTGTGGAATTATTTGATTCTTCAACCAGTGATTTAAATGAAATTTCGCCAATAAGTCAGTGTTTAAATATCCTTTTAAGGCTAAACAGCGGTCCAAGAAATTCGCGATATCTAGTGCAGAATACACATATAGTGCAACCACCACAACTTGTACAGGTGCCATTTGATCAACTATCATTAACGCAACCAGAAGCAGTGCAACAGCAACCAGCTCAAGAAGAAACCCAATTAAATATATTTTTCCATCCCTCCATTTCCAATCCCTTCCTACCCCTCCTGTTCGGTCACCATTTATATGGGGGAAAACAGGAGTTTCCAAATCATAGGCCCCCATGTTGTCATGAGCTCACCCTACGCGGAATATGCTAATGTATATGCCGCAGAAACAATAAAACCGGTAAAGGGTAACAGGAACAAATAATGGATAGTAAAGATTTGGGGAAGCCGACCTGGATGGCCGAGGTGGCTAAGAGCGAGTACCGACTCAGCGCTTCGGTCCGAAGGATCGCAGATTCGAGTCCCGCCTTGGGCATGGCTGTTTGTCCCTTGACTTTGTGTGTGTGTTGTCGCGGAGAGCCTCGCGTTCTGCTGACCCCAGATCAGAGGAGCCAGCAAGTGTTTGTCTAGTGTATGGTCGAATATACGTAAAAGGTAACCGGCTGTCGGCTGGATAAAAGCCCTAGGAAAAAACAAAAAGATTTGGGGAAAGAAGTGACCTCCCAAGCTGCGCAACCAGCCATGCCATTATGTACAGCCACACCAAGCCAGACCAAATGCGCCCGGCAACGGAACGAGTTTTGAGCAGTCACAAATAAAATTACGCTTATCCAACTAACAAGCCAGCGAACGATATCAAAAGAAAAAAATATAAGGAACCCCTGGTGATGTTTACAATGTTTCTACATATTCCAGATATGCAGAGCTAGGCATTGCAGGCATAGAATATGACGTAGCAATAATTTGAGTTGTAAATAAACTAATGAAAAAAATCCTCAATTGTATTCCATGACACAAAAAACTTTTCTCTGATCTTACAAGACTTAAAAAGTAGCTACAAGATTTTAACACCCTGTTAGAAAATATTATTTTTTTATTTAATAGGTAATTATTACATACAAATTAGAGACCGTAATGCTAAGTGGCAAGGCCGAAGGCCTTTAAGCCATTACAATACCTACATTCTACCGCGTTCTAACCTTTCGTATTCTGGTATTCACCCCAAATGGTCTTTTCATCGCATCAATGCCGCGGAAAAGAGACCATAAGGTACGGCTGAGGAAAAAACCCCTGAAGGGGGAAAAATCTGTTAGAAAATAATGGAGTGAAAATCTAACGGAAATTGGAGATTACCGGAATTATTGAATTATTGAAATAAAAAGTATACCATTTCATTCCTTCAGGGATCTTTTCACAAAGTCATTACAATAGAAAGATATTCTGTATTTATTTTCGATAGAGTAAATCTCCAGATATTTAACAGAACTAAATATAACATACTTTGTGTGGTTTATATAACAAAGACCAAAAGCCTATCAACATATATGCGGTGGAACTAAAGGACAAGAAACTTTAAAAACATACTAAATCTAAAACGTTTTGATCATTTAATTGTGATATTCCATGTCCAAGTTAATAATAAAGCTCTCCAATAAAAAAAAGTTGAAGGAATGAGGATACGTATGCAAACAGATATTTAGATCCTAGATATTAGATACCCTAATTTACAACATTATTCAGAATGCAAAATCGGTACAAGTTCTCCCCAGTTATTATTAATTGCCAGGGTAACCACATGGTCAATTACAAGGGATGCCCTGCATTGAAGGAGACTGCCAACTGATAATATTCGTCCTCGCTCCCCATAGGTTAAACCAACCCAAAAATACTGATCAACAGAGACTAGAAGGCATCTGTTAATTCTAATAAAAATAAAAAAAACTAAGGACTATACAACAAAGAAGTCATCTGGGGATGTAGTAAAAATAGTGAAAAGAACATTCACCATCACAAACTAATTACACCAAATTCAGTTAATCTAGAAACGGTCAATATACAACACAAACTCTTACCAAAGGGGTACGATAATAATAGTGGCCCACAAACTTCTGTATAAAAATTTTTCAAGGCAAACCAGAAATTATAATTCGAATGTGGTAAATTGAACATTTATCCCAACCGCCTCCTCAGCTCCTCACAAAATAAAATTGAAAAGTATTTGAAAAATTTTCAAAATTATTACTGAAAGACAATAACATTATTCCCAAAAGCTGTTTGGATTACGTAATTTCGCAATTAATCCATTACTCAGCAGCTTTTAAGACTGACTGAAAATATAACAAACGGATTTCACCAACATAAACACACATTCGTTATTTCTCTTGATATTGAAACGGTCTTCCTCAAATTCTGGCATTCAAGTTTGTTATATTAAATGTGAAATAAGGAAATACTTCCTTATTTATACAAAACAATTAAATGCTTCCTGAAAAATGAAAGTGAATACATTTGATAAAAGTTTACGCCCAATAATTCTCCTTTTCACACTAAACACCACGAAATCTTACAAATAGCCTCTTCCCCCATCTTTAATATACCCCACAGAATAAAATACATTTCTCCACGCGAAATAAAAACTCTAATTCAGAAACTTCCAAATAAGAAAGCCCCCGGACACGATAAAATCAGTTCAATAATCTTAAAAAATCTCCCACCGTCAGCCTTAGTCTTCCTAAACAATATTTTCAATTCAATTTTAAGAACAGGATACTTCCCCCAAACTTGGAAACATTCAATCATTCACCCCATTCCGAAACCCAACAAAAATCATTCCAAAGTAGACAGTTACCGGCCCATCAGTTTACTACCCGTTATTGCCAAAATATTCGAAAAACTAATCCATGCCAGATTAAACCAACATCTCAAAAACATTAACTTAATTCCCAAACATCAATTCGGTTTCATTGCTCACCACTCAACTGCACACCAACTACTTAGATTAACAGAACACATCCACTCTGCATTTCAGAAAAAACAACACACAATATCTACATTCCTCGACATCACTCAAGCATTTGACAGAATTTGGCACCCGGGACTAAACTACAAACTAATAAAAGCTGGAACTCCAACCTACATTATTCACATCATCAAAAGTTTCCTATCAGATCGCACATTCTCAGTAATAGTCAACAATCACCACTCCACCCCACACATAATTAAAGCAGGCGTCCCGCAAGGCTCCCCTTTATCTCCAACATTCTTCAACATATACATAGCAGACATTCCATCATCATCAAAATCTAATATAGCTCAATTCGCAGACGATACGGCCCTATTCACCTCAGGATACTCACTAAGTAACCTACGATCACAAATTCAAAATCACTTACACAACATTGAAACCTGGGCAAACCTCTGGAAAATTCAACTCAATCCCGACAAAACAATAACAAAAATCTTCTCACTCAGAAAGTTCACCTCCCCCACTCCGCTAGTAATAAACAACAACCCCATCACCTGGACCCCACCATCGCAACCCATAAAATACCTAGGACTTCATCTGGACACAAAACTAACCTGGAAAACCCACATAGATATCAAAATTAAACAAGCAAGAAATAAATTATTCCAACTCCGGTCACTAATCAACAAACATAAATCTCTGTCATACACAAACAGTACAACACTATACAAAACAATAATGAGACCACTACTCCTTTATGCATGCCCCATATGGACAAACGCAGCCCCCACAAATGTCAATAAAATTCAAGTAATGCAAAATAAATTTTTAAGATTAATCACAAATGTCCCCTGGTTCATAAGTAATAAACAACTTCATTCAGAGCTAAACATCAATACAATAATAAACCAAATAGCACATATATCACACAACTTCTACCAAAATCTAACAGACATACCAGCAGCATCCCATTACAAACTTCCGAAAAATCCAACCCACACACGAATAAAAAATAGATTCCCTTTTGAAGCATTCGCAAAATTTTAGCCAACGACAATTCATAACACCGAGGTTCTCCCCTAGAGTATCCTCTCCAATGCATAGATTAAGTTAGCTTAGATATTTTAACTAGAATAAGTCTGAAAAAATACATCTGTAAAGTAGTTGTACTAAACGATGTAAATCCTCCAAAATGAATAAATGTGTTAAAAAAATTGATAAAAAATTACGCCCGCAAGAAGCATTACGCACACAAGGATCCTCACTATTCCAACCCTCTTTAACCTTTGTTGCAGTCCGTCCCTCTATGGAAACACGAAATGTAGTATGCTTCGCTGATGACACAGTACTATACACGGAAAATACTACAAAAACGTTAGATGTGTTCATACTTCAATGTTCAGAATAGCAAATAAATCCCACAAAATTGCAACCCAAAATATTTTTGTTAAGACCTAAATGGCCTGACCCCCTTAAATTTTAAAATGAGGTGAAAAATATTGGCTTTTGCGATTTCTAGGCATAATACTAGAGCAAAACTTACCTGGTAATAAAATAGACAAGAAAACATGTAAAAATTTCAAAATTCTTGATAAATAACCATTCTTGACTTAACAAAGAATTTGGAATTACAGTATTTAAATCGATCATCACTTATTTAAACTAGCACAGTCCCGGGAGGTACAGCAGGTATTAACATTAATAAAATTCAAATTATGCAAAACAGATTTTTAAGACGTGCAACAAAACCCACTGATATGTTTCAAATAATCAAATTATCAATAAACTACAAATTGAAACTTTAAATAATTATATTAGAAAGTTTTCAGGAAAAAATAATAAGAAACGATATATGCAAAACATTTCACACTACGTCGCTAAAAAAATTCAAGGTACCCAAGAGACAAGTTACGCCCGCCTTGGATACATAGCATACAAAATAATTTTAAAATAGAAGAGCTCATTAAACCACCTGGTAAAAAAATTCAAATCACAAATTTTCAAAAATTATAATCAAGCCATACGAGTACCTACTATAAATTATAATATAGGAAGCTTCGAATGAAATGAACTCCCCATTGGCTATGCCCTAGACTAGTTAATGAAGTAATTATTAATGTTACTAAAACTCTGCAAATTCTGTATGATTTGCTAGATAGCAAATGAGTATGTTAAAAAACCTCCTTCAGTGACATTGCCAACCGTATGTTCATTGGAAATTAGTAATAATCTTCGACACTCTTACATACCCTAGGCGTTTTTAACTTTTACTCTAAACCAACCGGTTTCAACAAAAATGTGGACCGTAGTTATTCATTACAGGTTGTTGCGAGAACTGTAGTTTTCGCATCAAAAATAATATGCTCTTCTCCACAATTTCTACCGGGACAGATGGTTCAAGACAACAACTGATGTCACTGCAGTCCCTCTGATCGGGAGGTCCTAGAATCGAGTCACGACGGTGGCAGGATTTTCGACACGAGCTTGTCAGCTAGGTCGAATTCAGTCGCTGTCTAGAGGAGAATTATAGCGTCCGACTGCTCGGATCTACCGATCAGAGTCACCGTTTTCCGTGGTTTCTCCGATTAACACTAGACGAATGCCCGAGAAGTACCCTGACAAACAAGCCTCGGATCGCGCGCGATCTTTCCTTCCACTGCTCTACAACACATGCAGGGAGATCGGTCGGGGGCTTAGTGCTTATCCTGGCTGGGGCGGTAAACCGCTGGTGGGAGATACCTGGTTGTGGGAAAACCCCGCTAATCGACGGTGGGTCGGCGCCGGATCTCGCCATACAGTGGGGGAAGACAACCGCCACTTCCCGAGAAAAATGCACGCACTACACTTTTGGGGCTAACGACCATAGTAGTAAACGCAACCGGAATCACTATCTATTAATCAACCACAATTTTACCGCATCACAAATAAATGTTGGGAAAAAAGCAATGCCGAAAAATCAAATATCATTCCTATAGGAAAATTTCAACATTAACGAAGTGTAATCATTGAATTTGACATCATTTTTGAAACGGAACAATTAAAAAATTCAAATAAGTAGTTTTAAATGACTTCGAGAAATAATCTTCTCAAGTTGGAAGAAAATTAGACAACTTTGATCAGTTTTTATTATTCATTATTATAATTATCATCAATATGATTATTCAAGTCGTATCGAATCATAATGAAATGGTAAATAAATCAAATAGGCAAATCAACCATGTAAAGAAATGGAATCATGCCAGAAAGAAAGTGTAGTAATTCAGCTTATCTACAATGTACACACACCGCTTTTTAATCACTTCAAACAAATGAATTACATGATTTAAGGGAAATTTCTTTCAATTTTCTGTATGGATTCCCGAACGAATGATCAGTTTTCCATCACAAGTCCAAGACGCGACAAGTGACACTTAAGTTGTCTGTATTGGTGGATCGGAAGTTGGCTTATTGTTAATAACGGAACGGAAACATTCACTCGATTATATATGAAGAATTCTTAACGACCAATTAATGAAATATTGAAGGCAGGTTAACGGTTAAATATTAAAGGCAGGTTAACGTTAAATTTTTCGAAACTTCGGGAAACAATCAACTTGTAGTTCATGTTTACTTATGACCAAGCCCCGTTAACCTGCCTTCAATACTCGGTTATATAGTTATCGATCAAGCTCGATCACTATGTAAGTATGAGTCCAATATAAATCTATGGATTACCTCACCAAGTACCCATCCAAAACAAGCCATGTTCCAGCGTTATTGATGATCATTTTGCAATGACGATTATTACACCTCGTATCTAAATTGAGTAGTGAGTGATGGCTAGTAGAATATTTACTAATGGCGGAAAGTGGTAGAGTTAACAATGTTTTGCACATATCTGTAACCGAGGATTTCAACCCTTCTGCTCGCCGTACCTCCAAATCCCCTTCCTCCCCTTCCATTTCACACGCAACTATTGTCCCTTTCCCTTCCCAAATGGGTTGCTGAGAGGATTTGGTGTAAATTAGGCTTAAAGCGGGTGAGACCTTGCACATTTTACCAGAGTCTATCCACATAAATGCTGTCAGTTGAATGTCGCTTGTTGGCTGATACTTCTGTCACTACGGGGTTTGCATTGTATTTCCTCGTATCGACCAGTAATCATGTAAAACGATTAGTATGCTTCGAAGAATTTTTCGGACATTTTGTTAACTTCAGTTTACATAAAAATTTTTCTTGATAGAATGGAACGACTAGAAGATACATTGAAATTAATGTTTAACCTGTACATTTATAATGTTTAGCTCGCATATATATATAGTATTTTGACGCTAAGTTTAAAAAGACAACTCAAATTATTTATAGTCGCCATCGTACACGATTGACATGCTTGTATCGGACCAAATTGCAAGATAACTTTTTAATGTTTCAACTTTGAGTTTCCGTGTACTTCATTTAAATACTATTATTTTTATTAACAATCACACATCATATTCATATGAAATTTTGCAGAATGTTATTAACATACAGAAACAAATTAATTTCATTTCCGTGTGATGTTTTGTTCAAAAGATATGAAATGATAAATATTGAGAGTGGAAGGCAAACATTTCTGAAAAATTCAAATATTTGTTTATTGAAATTGTTTATAATATTTTTCATTTACAATAATACGGTACTTCTTTTCGTAGTAACCTACAATGCAAATATAGCACTTTCAAAAATTCCGATTTTAATATTTTTTTTATTGCTATAATGGCAACGTCGTCGCTATTAGACAAGAACGGTCACAAAAGCAATGAGAGTGCGAGAAAGAAAGAGATATCACTCCATTTAACTCAAACAATCTAAGAATGAGACGCTTTATAGTGATAAGCTTCTTTAAATCAATTTATAATGGAAGTACAGAAGTTTTGTTCATTGTAATTTTAAAATGTTATGTTTTAGAGACTCAGTTGATTTAATGTCATGAATTATACTGTGAAAAATATCTTCATCAAAGTTAGTTTTGTATTTGAAAAAATGTCTTGCAAAAACCCTATCCTACACCACACGAAGCCTAAGCCATATGCCAAAGCAAAACCTTTCGTTTGTGAAAACGATTCAGGAATTGACGACTTAAAGTCCAGGACGATGTCCATCTCTGACGACTGTCTACATGCATAATATTGAAAACCATAGCAAAACTTTGTGAGATTATTTTTGCATATCGTAGCTAAACAATTCACAATGATTGGCAGGAAGCAAGACAGTCAGTGGGGGTAGTTTAACGAACTTTTTCCTGACAAGTGGAATAACAGTTTGTAGCTCTACCCAGAGTACGCAGCCCCTCACACATTACTCCCTGTTCCGACAGATTCTTACTTCTGAAAACAATACTATGATTCCCATTTTTCATGTCCGGCTGAAATTGCCTTCCTACGTATTTTTCCTGTGCTCTAACAGAACAGCGAATAAAAGGACGCGTTTTGAACTCGATTGAGAAGTTCCCAATGAGACTGCTTTGGAGGAAATACTATTAACAAAGTTCCGGGAAACAATAGTTTTACGTGAGGATTCCTCGAACGTTTGGGAAAAACCTCGTTTGTGGTCTCGACGTCAAAGTACGAATTCGATGTTAGTCACGGAAATCCAAGACTTCATACTGTAATATTATAACGTTACTGTTTGCAGCTACACAATCGCTCTTGTGCCATTATTCTTCTAAAATACTTTGTCACTGATTACTGCATTACTTGTCTCCCCTACCCCAACGAGTACAAAATACGACATATGTACTTCATATTTTCTCTTTATTACAATTTCGAACGATTTTGTAAATTTGTCAGAATCCAACCCCTTTGTGACGCACAGCTAACATAACGAAAACGAATATTTCTGGCGCAAAAATAAAAAAATAAAAATAAAAAAACAGCAAAATTGTCACCAGCCTTAGCCATCCGTACGGCATAGCGATCCATCAAAGGACACGGGGCGAGAGGGGGTATCGGTATGATATCGCAGGGGTGGGGGTGCGCGAACGCAGCACATCCGGTCACACACGCACTGAAGCGCGGCCACCCTGAACTCGCCGCGCCCACCGTAGTTCTTGTGTTTACAGACTAATAGATCTGTTTCCCATATAAGCTACGGGGCATAAATCAAACGGCCTGTGTGTACACGAATGAAACTGAGCATGGAATTAATGCATTGTGCCGGCGCATTGCTGATTTATGGCTGGAGTATTACAAGTTTTATGTAATGTTTTCGTGTCAAAGGGCCATTGTGAAAAAGTCAGTTTCACTGCATTGTTAGTGAATATTGCCGACACAGAGCATGGCGGGTTTAACGTGCAAATTGTTTGCGGAAGGGAACTCCGCGTCTGCTACCAGCCATGAAATCAATGACTAGTGCTTATTTATTTCATTATCGAGGCTATAAATTAGACTCGCACAGCGCTAAAATGTAAATTGGACGTATTCAATAAAGTGACCATTAGCCATTAAACTTAAATTTGTACTTTGTGAAATGTGGGCCGGTTCGATGACTCGCAGCAAAATATCTAATACACATTCCGAGGAAAAATACAAATAAAACTTGTTTACAATTCATCGATTTTAAATAGCAGTTTTATTGTGTTATCTGTAACTGAATACTCTGTATCTCTTTAGGTTCACAGATTTTTAGCCCTCCAAACGATTCTCTCTCGTGGAAAAAAATTAACAACATTGCAATATATTTTCACGAAACGCAGTTTTTGGACCGAATTTAACCCCAGTTTAATTGATGACCGATCGTAAAAGTTAAAGCCCAATTTGTGAATAAACAAGGGAAATGTGGTTACTGTTTTTTACAAATAAGATAAATTAATCCAAATAATATCAAAAATATAAGTAAAGATTGTGGGTTTTAATCCTAAAATATATTTGGAATTTGTTATTTTCAGCATAGTATTAACGATAGTTCCAAGAAACTGATTCTCCAATTCCCTGACAACATGAAACGCTTATAATAAACGTATGTAGAAATGAGACTAAAATGTTCAAATCACATTGCTTGTGAAAGAAATGGTTTATTGTTCTTCTTTCTTGACATTAATTTCAATAGCTTCGAGATTTTTTACAAATATATATATAGATATTAATATTGTTTGGGTTTCAACAAAATTAGATAAAGGTAACATTCACTGTCTTCAAACTTCATTTTATTGTGTTTACACTTATCTCTTTTGTTACGGGTGACTTAATAATTTCAGTAATCGATGAAATTTTCACACTCTGCATGAAGGACTATAATGTATGACTCGCTTCAGTTTCTCCAATTTTTATCAAGTCATTTTCTAATCTCAAATTTCGTGAAGGAAGAGAAGTATGATGTCTTTAATAAATATCAGTAATAATCAAGTAAAGTATTTAAAATCAAGTGTTAATTGTTTAGGATAAAATTACGTATTGTAATGTATTGATACTGATTATTGTTTTCGCAACGTTACGCAGTTTTAAATATTTGGTTAACTCCTGCGTTTCCTCACGCGGCCCGCCCTGAAGAGTCCCATCGCGTTAAAACTGACTCATCACACCCGACCGGTCTCCCGGCATGCGTGGTAGTGTAGTGCATGTTAGTGTATGTATAACGGGTGAGGATAGGACAGGGATGAGGAAGGAATGATTGTGCTCCATTGCCCGTTTGTTGGGGTACTGCTCCGACATTCGCCTGGTGTTGATCGGAGAAAGCAAGTAAAACTACCAATCAGAGCAGCTGGCCGCTAGAATTCTCCTCCAGATAGCAACTGAATTCGACCTAGCTGACAAGCTAGTGTCGAAAATCCTGCCACCGTCGGGACTCGAACCCTAGGAACTCCGCGTAGGAGGGACTGCAGTCCAGGTGTCAAGCTCGTGCTCACTCTCTTCCTTGTTTTGTTCCGTCACGACTTGGTCCATTTCACCTCGGCCCTGCCGCTTCAACGCTTTCACGGCCACTGTCATGGTCTCATCGTCCGTGCGACAGACGATTGATATCGGTTTTATAGGTCTTAAAATCTTTACTTGTCTAAAAAATCCACATGTTCTACTTGACAATTTTGTAAGTAGGTTTTTTCCTTGTGCTGAGTTACAACTTAATCATTGTAGATATTCTGTAGTGCAGCGGAGATCTTGTGGTACTCCATGATAAAATATCGAGGATATTTTATCATGGATTACCACAAGATCTTCGCTGCCACCACAGACTTTATTCAAAACGCAGATCGAGTGAATGCACCAAAAATCTACATTGTAGATCTTTTTATGTTGGGTTAAAGAGTGATTATGATTGATTAATTGTTTAGTAATAGTAAATTATTTATTTTTAATTTAAATAGATTAGATTAGATGAAGGAAGCCTCGAAGATGGTCCGTGAGCAGGGTACAGGCTTCCCGTGGTGTGGTTCCCAGTTCGATTCCCGATGCAGGCAAAAATAGAGTTGTAACTTTCCTTTAAATTTGTCCCAGTTTCTTAGATGTGAGTTGAAGAAAAGATCAGATTGGCGGAGTGAGCTAGTTATGGTGAACGGAATATGTCATGTTCGCCACATGTCTCTGCCCGCCCCCCGTAAGCGTGGTCTAAGCCCCCCCTTAAACTAGGCCCAGGCTTGGGGGATACCGTTAACTGGCCGACAAGGACGGAGTATTGACCCCAAAATGCCAAATACATAGATAGTTGAAGGTATTATGTCGTGTTCTACTACGTTCCCGGGTTGTTAGAGAAGAGAAACAATTGAGGGTTGTTGATAAAATTTTCTTGATTTTGCGGATCTGGTTAATGGCAATGTTTTGCGAAAGGTATCGTATTTATTGAATTTATAACATGTGAAAAGTGTTAGAAGATTGTTAATTGTGTAATATTGATTGCCAAGAGTGAGCAACCGTCAGAATTGATGAGTGGATGTAAAACTTTAACGAGTTCGTTACTGAAATCCATTTAAATGTATTGACTCCTTTCTTGAGGTTATTACTACTCTCTCATAACTACACACTACAAATTTCTTCTGTGCTAATACACTAGATACTGTGCTGATACAACTAGTTACACTTTTCGTCACTCTGGACTTCACATAATCGTCTTTCCCATGTCTTCCTTCCTGGATACCACAGTATCCTATCCGATATCACAATGACCCATGACTTATACCGTATACGTCACATCCAATACGCGTCTCGGCCTTCATGTCTCCACAGTTCAGTCACAGTGTGGTGTGGATAGCCATTGGGTAGAGAAATGAGTCAGATTATCCGGGTCAAGCCAAACGCTTCTTTCAAATGTCTTGCGGAAGCGTATGCAAAGTCATCTTCCGCTATTAAAAATAAAGCTATTTGAAAGGCAGTGTAACCACGGGCTAATATTTCATAAGCAAAAGTTACCAACTAGAGTGTCTAGTCGTATTAAAGACAGACTAAACTGCAGACTTTCTCGAACTAGTTTACTATTCTCACGCGTCTCGATTAGCTTTTACTTCGCTTTCTTCTCAGCAGTCATTTATTGGCGCCTACATTTTCTAAGGTTTTCTTTATATTTCTCTCCCCCTAACGGGGTAATTGAATTTAGACTTATTATTGAAAAGGAATATTAAAGAACAGTAAAATCTGATCTTATTTGCTAATTTTAATTGAAAAATTTGGAGCCGAAAAATGTTTCAGCGTTTCTAAAAATCCGCAAATTTTAGCATATTTTCACAGGAAACATTTTGAGATTTTGTGAAATTACATACGAAATTATTTTACTCACACATGAAATAAAGTAAAACTATTGTATTTATTAACGATGTGAGAGATGATTGAAATAATTACGTTATGTACTTTTTGGACAATGAGATAAATACATTAAAATGGGGTTTATGCCATGCTATTCAGTACATTTAGAAATATCCGTAAAAAGTCTAGAGAAAATATTAAAAGTTATAATATTTATTAAAACCAATGTGAATTGCACCGAAAAATAACAACTAGACAAATTGTTCTTTCCAACACATTGCTTTCTTTCCTAGGTATTGTTTTTTAATGTGATGATTTTAATAAATATTACAATTTGAATATTTTGTTTTGTTTATTTCTTAATTCATATTATTCCTTCTGATTGTATAATCACGTGATAACTCTGTTCCGCCTCTGCACATTTCCAGTGCCAATATCCCGACCAGCCGGACGACCCAAACCTTCAAACCCCTCGCCGTCACACGTGCCTCACTCGCCACATCCTGTGCCACCCCTCACGGCTCCCTCCTCGCCACACGGCCTTCGAACCACTAAGCACGGCCTCCTCACCTTCGCTGCGGCGCTCGCCCGCCCCGCCCCACCCCGCCCTCGCCGCGACCGCAACCCTCCGTGCTCACCGCTCCCCCGTCCTCGTCCGTCCTCGCAACGGCGCCCCGCGGCAGCCCGTATTTGTATTCGCAACGCGGCGTGAACGCGGCGCCCTCGTGGGCGTGGCCACGCGCGGCGAGGAGCGCTAATACAGGCCGGTCCAACCCTACCAGAGGAGGACCGGGAGCGGTAGCTCAGTGCATCAACTAATGTCACTGCAGCGCCTCTGACCGGGAGGTCCTAGGTTCGAGTTTTCAGCTAGGTCGAATTCAGTCGCTGTCTGGAGGAAAATTCTAGCGGCCGGCTGCTCTGATCGATAGTTTTCCGTGATTTCTCCTATCAACACCAGGCGAATGCCGGAGCAGTACCCTATCAAATGGGCCACGGACCGCGCGCGATCTTTCCTTCCTCTCCCTTGTCCTATCCTCTCCCCCTTACACACACGCACTTACACTAACATGCACTACACTACCACATATTCCGGGATACCGGTCGGGAGCTTAGAGCTTGTCCCGGCTGGGACGGTGCCCCGCTGGTGGGAGAGTCCTGGTTTAGGGGAACCCCACTAGCCGACGGTAGGTCGGTGCCGGATCTCGCCATCCAGCGGGGGAAGATTACCGCCATCTCCTGAGAAAAAAAATGCACTACACTAACGGGACTAATGACCGAAGCAGTTGACGCGCCCGGAAACACGAAAAAACCAAACCAAACCCTACCAGAAGACACGATGGGCGCGCTTGCAGCCATCCTCAATTGCTCTTTCCCTCAGCGTCGTGGAATCTAAGCTCTCGGTGCTTCATTGGTCAAAGCAGGGAGTCGTTAGTTTATGAAGTAGTAGGTATAGATCGGGGCTTAGTAACACGTCTTTAGCTCGAAAAAAGGTACAAATGAAATTTATGGAACTATATTTAATGAGGAGTGACATTCGAGCCGGACACACGGACTCTCAGATTTTCAGATCGCCCTCGACGACAAGAGTAGCGCGCAGAAACAGCTAGTTTGTCTGATAATCTTGGTTCCGGGAATATCATTGTCATTGTCTTTGAACTGTCATGGTTGAGAAAAATGCTATCAACACTATTATCGGGACCGGTAGCGGTAGCTCAGTGCATCAACCGATGTCACTGCAGCGTCTCTGACCGGGAGGTCCTAGGTTAGAGTCCTGACGGCGGCACTGGCTTTTTCGACACTGGCTTTTCAGCTAGATCGAATTCAGTCGCTGACTGGAGGAGAATTCTAGCGGCCGGCTGCTCTGATCGGTAGTTTTCCGTGGTTTCTCCGATCAACACCAGGCGAATGCCGGATCAGTACCCTAAAAAACGGTCCAAGGACCGCGCGCGATCTTTCCCTCCTCTTTCTTGCCCTATCCGCTCCGGAGAGTCCTTGTTAGGGGGAAGCCCCGCTAGCTGACGGTAGGACGGCGCCGAATCTCGCCATCCAGTGGGGGAAGATCACTGCCATCGCCCAAGGAAAAACATACACTTCACTTACGGGACTAATGACCTAAGCTGTTGACGCGCCGGGAGTATTAACCAACCAATTATCGGGGTCTGTTATCGGGGAGTGCTCTCCGCATTGACAAACGAAAATGCAACGGTGGAGAACGAATGTTAGAGGCGTCATTGGATCACTAGACTACGTTTATCGCTTAAGCGCTTCTGTTAAATCTCTTAAAGGGATGATTTATTCCACTTTCTATTGGTCGGGTAACTGAACTATGTGTATAAAATAGTATGACATACTCTTCCACGACGAAAACTGAATAAAGTTGTGATGCTAAAACATCACATGCCTTCTCGCATTATTTGTAAGGGCTATGCAATATTATAATTATACATTAACCATGTTTCCAATCAGCAACACATTTTCTCTGCACTGGGATTTGAACATACCACCAGTCTCAGAGCAAAATTCAACCTTTTCGACGCTTTACAAAAAAGTTCACATTTGAATTCGCAATTTTGAAAAAATAAGTAAAAAATTCTGTCAGCAATAATGTACTTTTGCAGTGTTAAATTTTTGTTTGAAATTTTCAGAACGTCATAGGATTTGCCAAAAATGAGAACTCTTCTATCCGTGGAAAAAACTTGGTATACTTTTGTAGAATTCTTTTTTTTTAATTTTTTCTTGCTAAATGTTAATTTCTTCTAACCGTTGTCAATACCATTCTGCGTCAGAATGGAATTTCAGGTTAACTATATTGACATTTGTGAATGATGATAAATTGTCGTTTACCATAAGAATATACTTCATTTTTTGTTTATATGCTATCTATTTCATTTTCCATGTTTGTGTATAACAGTAAGTTATTCAATATGTAAAACAAACTTTTTCATGCAAAACTTCACTTCCTAACAGCTTCCTTCCTCCCCACGTTGATCCCATAATAACATATTTGTATTCTTTAAGAAACACTTCTTTCTTTAGTCTTCTCGGTAAGTGCGGTACACATTCAGTTCTTTCGTGTTCCTTCTTTTATCGCTGCCTACGTTTTGTTTTGACAGCACAGCCCTCTCATTCAGCCTGGTAGCTACGTCGAACTTTCCTTGCGTTTATATACGCAGGCGGTATTCTTTCCAATATTTCGCAACTGCATAAACGAAAACCCAATGCGCAACTCTGTATTGTATGTCATGTTTCGATTACTTCTTTCTAATTTGGTAAAAAAAATATGCTAAATGCTTAATAGTTGAATTCAACAAATTTTCAAACTGAGTAAACTAAACTAGGTATTATACTCATAGAGTACCTAGTTTGGTTTAATTCTAAATAATTAATTACTTTACCGGGATCATTAAGAGTGATCGCTTCAGTAACGCAATATTAAGTCACATTGCATGCATGACAAGATCGTTATGAGATACTATCGTGGTGGATTTGAAATATCGAGTTGAAGCTGATTTATTCCCTAGATCATAATACAAAAGCAACCGATAGGTGAATCACATTTTTCTGCACAGACAATACGAAGGTGACACGTGTCACTGGAAACATAAAACCTCACTTCATTTGCAGCCGCAATTCAACAGAAGAAAATCTCTCCCCTTCAGCCTCCTCCAGCCTGTATAAAATACCCCACGCCCTCCGAATATATTTTTCGCCGGAAGCCTGTCGTGTCTGAGTAGTACATTTCAATTACTTAAGGAAAATGTGGCGAGATTTATGGGCGGGCTCGGGGTGCGCGGGAGCGGCTTTCGAAGCAGAGAAGCTTCGGTGGACCCGACGCGGCCCTCGATGATCAACACCCCCCCCCGCCTCACCTCGGTTGCCATCGCTTCCCCCTCATTCATCTCCCCTCATCGCTGCGTCCCACTCTAAGATGACTGTCATGCTTCGAGCCCGCCTCCACACCCTTTCTATTCCGTCTCATCTCCGCCCACTCTCAACCCATCCGCCCCTTCTCCACCCCCCCGTTCCTGTCCGCTTTCATTCCAGTCTCCACTCCGTCACCATACCCTTTTCCTTCTATCTCGCCTCCACCGCGTTTTCTCTTCCCTTCCACGCCTCTTTCACTTCCTCTACAGACTCCAAACCCCCAACCCGCCTAATCTCATATCCCCACCTTCACTCCCCTACTCTCTACACCTTCTCTAACGCCGTCTCCAAACACCTAGCTGTTTCTACCCCGCCGCCACTCCCATCTTCAATCCGCTGTCATTCCGTTTCCATCTCATCTGCTCCCCATCCCTACATCGCTCTCCTCCTCCCTCCCCCCGCCCGTCAACACTCCACTTCGTATTCATCCTATCTTTGGTTCCGGCTTCCCTTTACCGTTGCCTTCTCGTCTCCTCGTATCACTTCATCCATCGTTCTCGTGCAGAATTGTAAAACTTCCCGATTACTCGGTGTTCTGGAGGCAATTGCCATGAGGCTTAAGAAATGTACGTCGTCATTCACTCAAAAATATGTCAACGACCGCTGTAGAATTGTGCCTCGGGAATTGATACGAACTTGTTAATTATAACTAACTGGTGCTCGTTGTGCCACCATCCTCATACCCACTATAAATCTCTAATTCGTACTATTTCTTCCACCATCTATCGGAGTAATTCTTGCAAGGCTTCGGGTTCGTTTTCATTTAATTTGACATCTATAATCCTCTCTTGGAAGAGTTTCATTCACGTCCTTCTCCCCCCCCCTAAGTTAACGAAAATTACATATTTGATAACTTTGGCTCTTATCTCATAATCCTCTGCAATTATTTTCTTTCGCTGCTTTTATTCATCTTTCTACTATTTGAAACTTCTGGCTCCCACTTAATTCCTCACACGTTTCTCATTTATATTATTAATGAATCTTTCCTCCAGGTCGTTTTTGCCTAAATGCTGGGCACATCCCACTTAATGTTCTCCATCATTTTGGAGCGACAACTCATGAAGAATCGAGGTCGTTCGAGTGGGTTGCCCCTTCTGAGAACCAGAGGACTTGCACAGGTGATGCGTGGTCAGAGCAACCACTCACGTTACCCCATATCTCGATTTACTAGACCAATGATGACGCCACATTTAAGTAGCTCCTCAACTCGTACTCACAAGGCTCAGTACTACTCGTTCAAGACCTATTTCCTAAGGTGAAAAGTTCCTAGGATCACCGGGGAATTGAACCCCAGACCACCGGATCTGGACCTCCAGATCGTAGTTAGACATGCTAGTCCCTACATTACAGAAATTATCAATAGTCTCCATAGAGTATCTATAAAGTACGTCCTACCGAGAACAGTTTCCGCAGATTCTTGGCTATTCTCATTTGCTTGAATTAGTTCTACCCATCTCTCTATATTTCTTCTCCCTGGAATTTTTACCATCGCATCTTTAGTGAGTTTACCCCTCCATTCTCACATCCACTGCTTCTTGCACCCCTCCGTACGTCTGCATAACTTTTACCCCATCCCCCCTGGCCCTACCCTCCGTCTTCTCGGCACCCCCACCCAAGCTCGTGACGGAAATAACAAGCGCCCATAAAAATTTGCGGCGTCATTCGATCTAAAACGCGCCCATTCATATTCCAAAACCGGGCGCGCCTTCAACTCTTGCTGCCTCCCCTCCACGCCATCTTAGCACTTGGTCGAGACACCCCCCCTTTATAACAAGGGAAGCATTTCGTCGATTGGAAGCGGAGTCCTCCCCCGGGCTGCGAGGTCCCTTCGCATTATTCCTCCATTCCGCCCAACAGCAGTCAACAGTTTTGTGGGCGGATCTTAATATTTTCGGGATCCCAATCTGTATATTGAAACGTTCTAGAATAACTCGAATCTCAAATCTTTTGTAATAATTCTAGGTTGAGAACTTATCTAAGAACACACTAATGCACACTTAACTTAGAAGGCACTATTACACGCTTATCTAAGAACGCATGGGAAATTGCATCGCACTGAATGCGAAAACTGAGCACATTTGTTATATCATGTATTCTTTCTTCAAAATTATGTTTCTATTTTCGCGTTTTATATTCCCATTTTTTTCTATTGTACAAAGATTCTATTTTTCACTAAAATTCATAAACAATATTCTGTAATAAATTAAATTTTAATTGTAATTT